>JAGVSP010000535.1:0-76125 GCA_022494985.1 Micrasema minimum | reverse complement strand
TTTTTACGTATCAATTTACAAAGTTTATTATTAAATTAAATAAACAGAAATATTTATTTTAATTATTTTTTAATGATTGCTCTTCCGGCCCAAAAACAGATCTTGTCAAGTGTATCCTAATGTTTAAAAATACAATAATAAGTCCATGTCTTGGGTCCGATTTTAATAAACCTAGATAAAACTAACACCGAGCATCAAATTCAACTCTCACAACAAAAGCTTAACATATTGAATACAAATATTTAAAAAAATCTTAAATAAACGTATTAAAGTAGGTCAGATAAAATGGCAGATAATTTATGTCAGATTTAAAAATACTCTACGAAAAAATTGGCCACGCATTCTTGAACAAAAGGGAAGTTATCAGAAATATGCACCTTTGCGTGCGTATACACGACTCGAAGCAAGCGTATTATTATTTCGTAGGTATTAAATGCATTCAATCATGTATATTGATCGAATAGAAACCTGCAATCGGATGTTATTCTGTGTTCTGTTATGCCTTGAAGAATGGCGGACTGAAGACACGCCACATGCCATTAGGATTATTATAATTATTGTTATCCGAAGTAAAACTTAAACAAAATCTTATTTCATATCCTCTGACCGACCTTGATACGTTGAAATTGAAATATTTACATTGTATGTTTTTTTCTGTAATGTATGTAGGTATCTACCTCATCCGACATTTTGCGAAATAGGTTACGTGACCCGTAACATGGATTTTCACTGGATCCAACTACTATTGTTTAGTGTATGTATGTACACATACTTTATAACGAGCGTCACTAAGAATTCCATACTTAGGTATCCAATTCCATCTTAGGATATTCAAAAATAATGTTCGGAAAATTCGCGTGTAAGGTATTCTTTAATTTAAAAAAAAAAACTTTTGGCTGTCTGTAAAGTCGGTTTACGGACGATAATTTTACGTGATAACGTCATAAGAAAAACATTGATGAAAAATAGCATACTTTTATGAATTGAATTGAATCATTATTACTGAATTATCATTATTTTGTATAATACAAAGCAGGAATTAATTGAAAATTAATTTTTTTACCATAAATTAACATTTTTTTGCACTCGTTAATTTCACTTTCACTTTCACTTTGTAGCTTGTGTGCTGCTGCTGTCTCCCTTCTACTCGCACGCATTGGCCGATGGAGTGAAAGAGAGATAGATGCGTCACAAACCGAACGCTTAGGCCGATCGTGCCTCTCTATCGCTTGTTCCGCGCTCTCGCTTGCACACTCGGCTCAGGTGGAACGTGACAATGAGTCATGTTTTTTCGTGCAGCCGGCGTTCATCGATTTATTAGACATTATCACGTCAAAAATGGAAAGGAATACAATGTACCTAAGCGCTATATGGCACTACTCTATAATGTTCGTTTTCCCAATGAAAAATATTTTTATCTATTCCAATTTTCGGTTACTCTGCGTGCATCGAAATTATAATTCCAACCCAACTTTTGAAACTTTCTGTTTTTATTTTGCTCGGATTGACCAAGTTTTGCTGCGACCTGAATTCGTTTGAATTCAGAACTTCAGAAAATCTTCTACGTTCGAATAAGATTTTTTAGAAATAAAATAATATATTGCAATTTACATATTCCACTATTTGCCTACCTAAGTACATTGAGCATATAGACCAGTCAATATAAATATGTTTGTATTGGGTAGGTTGCATTAATTGCACTTCGGAGGATAATGTTAGAACATAAAAGATAAATACCTACTTGGAATACGTTATTGACATAGTTAGCCAATAAAATCAAATTTTAAGGAAAAAAAAGAGAATTTGTGACATTGTTTAATATTAAATATTTCAAATCTCCCAAAGTGCAATTTCCTATGTCTAGTTTTATTCACTTATACCTAAAACTAATGCCCGCTTTATATGGGACAGTTTCTTGTTCAGAAAACTGTGCAGTCTGTCAAACTTCTGTCAAAAGACACGCTAAATATGTGTATTTTTGAAACGCGATTGTAAGTTATTATCGTATGTTTGCTCTCAGGAAATTGTATATTTAGCTAATAATGTAAATATGTTATTGGTTTTTTTACGTATTTAAAAGCATACAATAAACGAATGTCTACTTAAACGTTTACATAAAAAACATTGACTGTCATGTCAGTTTAAATCTGACACTAGCACACAGTTTTTCATGCAGTTTTAGCTTTATACGGGACCGTTTTCAGACTGCACAGAAAACTGTGTAGTAAACTGTCCCATATATAGCGGGCTTAAGAATTTCTTGTGCACCATAATTTATTGTACCTCATTTTTGTTTAGCGTAAAATAGAAAATTTAGCCTTTTCTCAGGATCCAACTCCCATAAAAATTCTAAATCAAAAAAATGCTTAGTAAAAAGCAGCACTATAATATATATAAAAACTAATCTGCTGAAGTTTCTTTAATGCCATATAAAACCTTATATTTACTCGACTAATAGGCGTTTAGCTGCTTTGCGTGTTCACTTCCACATAATGGTATTATTCAACCAACACAAACATTGTAAAAAAGAGAAAAAGGGAAGTACAGTAATTATGCACCAACCTACCTGTTATTATTCAGTATAATACATTATATTTTACTATGCAGACATTATGATTGAAGACCTAGAGCCACACGACTCCAAGGACGATCACCAAGATGGATGACAGTGGAAGGTTTCCCTTAAGATAGTGGTTAGTGAGAAAGGTGTAACAGGATCGGAGTGAATGGAGGAGATGAGAGGTCAACAAGTGGATTACGGAGGATCAAGTGATTACGACCGTCACGTTTGTAGGTCACTCCATCATGCACTTAAATCAATTTAAATAAAGCAGCTATTTTAATATCTTCCTATCTGCAGTAACTACCTAATGAATTTAAAAAGAGGCGGGGATAATTTTTGACTGAAAACTGAGTGACAAGAGGCTTAGCAAAAGAGGTACTAACATGGTAAGACATTGTATTAATCCATTTAGTTCCTAAATCTAATATTTACTGTTTGTCCCATATGCTAATTTTTTTACAATATCTCGTATTCAATTATTAATTATTAATAATAAAAAATTATGTTCTATTTTTTCGTTAAGTGGGGATCACTTACTGTCTTGTTTACCTACCCGGTGTTATTATATTTACCCTCTCGTGACAATCAATCACATAGTAATATATAAACACAAAGCAAATGTAATTATTTGCATTACCTAATGAAAGGGAACAATTCATTTATGTAAAAAAACTCTTAACAATTATCATTAAAATTGAAAATGTGTATTGTTTTTATAAAAACTATGTTGACAAATTCTGTTAACAACAATCAACGAAATTTTCTTTATAATATTCTTCTGTTATTGAATTATGCTTATCAGGAGACCCGCCGTAAAAAAAAAACCTTAGGTATTATGACTAGTTCAGATCGGTAATAACAAATATTCACAAGTACAAACGATTAAAAATGAATATATAATGAATTGGAAGACATATTTTATTTACTTCCTAAAAGAAAAACAACGATAGCGCAGCGCCACTTCACATGTATTGGACCTAAGATATATAACCAACGGATATATACTAAGATATATAACCAATGGACACACAAACCAAATTATTTAACGACTTCTTCCCAAATACAGGGTCGGTGTCGTTAGTCGGATAAGTCTAATGGGTCGTGTAATATATTGAAAATGCCTGCAAAAATATAGCTATGTAATTATTAAAATTTGGTATGCAAAAATATTGTTTTGTAAATTCTAAATTTGTGAAATCCAAACTTGGTTCTATTATACTAATTATGTAAATATTCAATAATGTTTAGTAATACAATGTGTTATGTATAATACTACAATCCCCTGACTCGACACGGACTATCTAGTGAGTCGGGGCCAGATCATTGGCATGGGTCTTTACTGATTGAGTCGCCATCCCATTATTGTGATTATATAAAATGTGAAATGTAATAAATAAATACAAATTTGTCTCCAGTAAATATAAAAATAAAACATTTAGAAAAAAAAATCTCAGTCTTCAAACCGTGGCCTTGTGACTAATAGGTAAGTTAGGAACCGAAATGTGATAAAACTTAATACACAAACATTGAAGGAATGAAAATTGAAAATGAAGTAGTATCTAGATACTAATAAAAACGACTCAAAATACCTTAGTATTTCAGCGTACCTTAGAACAAGCGTAGGTAAACAAAAATTAGGTTGGTGTGGTGATAAATAATAATGATTAAGTAAATAAAAAAAGCACGACAGCTGACTAAATTGCCTAATAACGCGACGAACTATAGAACTTTATCGCAGTTAAAGAAAGATCACGAATTTCAACCTATCAACAAAATGAATACAAGTTTCGTAGTGTAAAAATGTAGAAATCATGTTATTAAACATAGGCATTTTCTTTGGCCTAATATTATTTCCAAAATGTTCAATTTTCATTATCAAACACGATAAAATCGGTAGGCAATAATAACTACTATTATATTACACATTTCAACAATATCTAACTAAAAGCTGTGTCCCTTTTGGAAACAATAAAAAACGTGTAGAAACCAGAAGTTACTCAATAAAATACCAATAATTTTTATCATGACTTGCTTAAAATATATATTCCATTTAAAAACAAACAATGACCCTTGAGAAAACTAATGTACCTAATACAAAAAGCATCGATTGGAAATCCTAATCCATACACATAAATATGGATGTACGTTTTGATTTTTAAATCAACCTTACAAAAAAATTATTTTAATTAATCAGGACAAGATCACAAGACTTTTATATTTAACAAAACAAAAAAAATCAGAAAAGAATAAGGAAGATTAAGATACTAATATAAAAGTAAGTTATGAAAAAAAAAATTGGTCTAGCCCAAGGATCCAAAAATTCATGATCGTGTGGATAAGCACACACACATAATTTACTCCCCTGCTTAACGCGAAAGAGTTTCCACAATAAATGTTTTCAAAATTATTATTTTTTCAAAAAATAATAGATACATCAATCGTTGCGTGTGTAATCTGCAATTATTTGCACAGTTTCCCGGAACTGCAAAGACTTTTCGAACAGTTATTTTATCGTTGCGTGAAAACAGGCCTTCGTCAAACCTAAATCGATAGAATTTTCCTAAAAGTTATTCATAATAATGTTGAATTTATCTGCGCCTTATATAATTGCATAAAATGAATGCTTTGAAATTAAAATGACCCAAAATCGATAAATCCGGGTATGAAAATTACAGTAGATTTAATGTACGATCAAATCTTGCACAAAAACGCGATAGAACTCTGCAAAAAATCGATGAAGATAATGGCGACGAGAGGAGATTATTCTCTAAGGCAACAAAATATGGGCAGAGTCCGAACAGTGTCTACTGTTTGTTTAGGAGGTCCATTAGAACGTCAGCGGTTCTGCGCAAAGTATTCTTATCTTCGCGCATGCCTACAGACAGTACAAACTGTTCCGTGTTAAAAGCTAAAACTTCCACACCGCGATTTTTAAATAATATTGATTGGTCAGAAAACGGTAACCAAGAAACCCTGTATAAGTTTTTCTGGAACAGGAAACCTGCCCATAAACATGTACCAATCGAATAAATGGGCTTGGAAGTAGGTAAGGGCAAATTTGTTGCGTACAACAAGACTCATACCAGCATGTGAACACTAGCGCTATAATCATGCACAACAAACTCGAGAACTTGCATTACATAATAGTCTATACCTGCAACCTGCAACTTGCAACTGTGGCTAAAAAAGTGCTGCAATGTTTCTGATTGGATTATTATCGCCACGACGCGTCCGACGCAAGAGTTTGAACTTAAACTTCCTCGGCCAGGATATTATGCGTCAGCAAGATTGAACATTCCACCCGAGAAACGAGATACCAGTTTCCAACCTTCGGCTTCGTGAGGTTTCCTTGACCCAATATGGACTCCGTGATTACGGACGGCAATGCGGGAGAGTTTCCGACTTGTTCGATGTAATTAGCCGAATGTTCTGTCCAGTAATTGGTTGATACGAGTGGACAAGTGGCCATGCTGCGTTAAGAAGCATTACGGCTACACGACAGTTCGGTAATAATTGGCTCCCTTGAACGTTTGAGATAGGATCCTCATCATGGACCAAGTAAAAGGTATAAAAAGGATGATGAAATGGGTCGGTACCTACCCTGGTTTCCAAATGTTGATGTTTCGTACATTAAAATAATATTTATGGTACCTAATAGTACCTACCTACTAATAATGTCAAGATTTAAGATAACCAAATCAAGGTGCTGAGGTACTTTCATATATCTATAGTGCTGAACTTTAGGAAACTCGATTCCAAACATCCAAACTGTAACTGTTTGTAAGCACTTGAACAATTTAATTACGTATTCCTGTGCTTTTCCGCGATCAATTTATTAAAAAATCCCTTCGTTTTCTACAGTTTTAGTTTCACACTTGAAAAAGATATTCATAAAAGGTATCTACGTGTGTAATAACATTATTGCATAATAAATACATACCTAGGTATCTACGTGTGCAATAATGTAATAAAAACATCATAATAACACTTATTTACCGTTCAATTCTGCTTAAATATACTTATTTATTTAAAAAGTATTCCTTACAAATTCTATTCATATTTTTTACTGATAAATAAATTACATTTTAAAAAAACTTTTTTATTTTATCTCTAGGTCTGGATTTTGTAGAGTTGAGAAATGAAAATCTGTCTAACGATTAAAAGTAATTGACTTATTTCCGAAATATAATTACGAATGTAATATAATCAATATAATACATATATATAATGATTGTAAGTGATGTATCTAAATTAAAAGTCCAAAATTTAAGTAGATTTTTTATTCTTTTTATTTAAGGTTATTTTCGATATCACATACAACTGGGTTGTTATTACTTAATACCTAAATAATAAATTACAATTGTACCCAGAATTGAATTTTAAATACATTTTAATGTACATAAATGACCCCCATGTTGTATTTACTGGGCAAAACACTATTAATAATTAGGTAAGTATCTGATAATCTTAACATATATGTACCTTATCCTAGTTAGGTTGTTTAGTACTCGTAGGTAGATAGGTACAACATGTTTTGTAAATATTTTTTTATCGATGAAATACAAAAAATATAGATAATATTTGTTATCCTTTTAACAATATTCCATTTGTGGAACATTCCTAATAAACTACGAAGGCTCCTACTTCAACATCTAAAGCAAAATATGATGGTACCTACATGAAATGTAAATTATTTATAATACCGCGCAGTTAGTTTCATATCTCTGTACATCTATGTAAAATGGCGACTGAATTAATCTTCTGACCAACTTAAAAATCAACTCGCATGTTGTTTTGACATAATTCTTTGGGACAAGGGCATTTGCCCTGTTGGTAGGTGCAACCTATACGAGAAATGAGGAGATTGGTTGCCGTATGCACCTGCATATTTATTATTATTTGGCGTTTGCTAAAAGCGAGCTCTGGGACACGCAGTATTATCATAATATGCCTTCAAATACCTTGTCCACTACAGGGGACCACAACCATCAATGGAAAATTGGAATACAACACAAACGTACCTAAAGAAACCCATCGCGCCATTTCACGATAGGCAGAAATAATAAAACGCCCCAACACTTTATTATGTAATACTCCTCCATAGATATACATATCCATATTGCACCATGAATATTGGTACTCGTACTATATTGCACTATGTCTGATTTGTCAAAAATGAACAGAGAACAAACACTAGCCTTTATAGTTTACTTTACTAGCACTAGACTTTCCTACCAAAGTTTAAAAAATCGATTTCCCAAAAGTTGTTTTTTTTTGCAGTTTAGTATTCACGGTAAAAATGGTTACTGTAAAAAATTCACCTGTCGCGTCGTGTGCCTATCGCATTATCCTTTGAACTAAAACCGAGTTTCTTCTGTGAAAATAGTAATTTTGATAAGAATTAGCATTATTTGTACAGTCAGTGGATAATTAAACATTTTGCGAGCAAAATTCCATCAAACATTAAAATAATACGATAATTATTATCGTATATATCACAAATCGTCATAAACTTGATATACTATACCTACCGTAAGTATGTAATTAGTAAACATATGCAATTAACACAGACTGTACCTGTCCTATAGATTACTACTACTACTACTTTCCCTTATCCGCACCCAATGGTGCATAGG
Organism: Micrasema minimum; assembly: GCA_022494985.1. Lineage (NCBI taxonomy): Eukaryota > Metazoa > Arthropoda > Insecta > Trichoptera > Brachycentridae > Micrasema > Micrasema minimum. The sequence continues at coordinate 67,926 of JAGVSP010000535.1, read as the reverse complement.
GTACTGCATCGGTACACCAAAACTGTCCCATAGATACATTGTAAAAACAACAGGTAAGTGAGTACAACGCTACATAATGATAGGATTATAAGCATAACAAAAGGTTTATGTATAAATATTATATTATTATAATTTCGTAATTAAACACACCTTTGTTTTAAACGACTTATTACATTAATAAGTAGAAAACCCAAGTGTGTTTTATTTAATAATTATAGAAAACTACAAAGTGAGTGCTACCAACATTGAGTTAATTATAATTTCGTTTTATTTCTCCGATAATTAAGTCACCAGTTCGCAGCTGAATATTTTTTTATGTATTTTTAAACATTAAATATCTTCAAAATAGATATTTTTAAAAAATCCCTTTATTTCGAAAAGTATAAAAGCACTGAGAAGAGTGTTTCTAAACTAGGTCAAAATAAAAACATTTGAAAAATTAAAATTTTAATAATAGCATGCGTAAACTATGTATGTAGGTATAAATGCTAAAAAAACAATGATTTTTGACGAAGTAATCCAATAAAAGGTGTTGAACTTCTGCCTCAGATATATTATTACAAAGTATTTATTATTCGCAGGTTCAAATACCTAATCCTATGCAGAATCAGCCTTGACAACTCCAAACAGTTGACTGATTACCACTAGCTAATAGTAGGTAGGACTAGTTAGTAACGTGATACTGTGTGAGAACCTGAAAATCGGGAAAACTAGTCAAGTGCATGTTGCAAAACGTATCGCTATAGATACCTTCATAAATTCATAATGTATTCATTATCACCAAATACGAAATAACGGCTCGTTATATGAACAAATTGACATAATATGACCATCTACAGAATGTAAAAAAAAAGGGGAAGGGGGGTTTTAAAAAAAAATTTTTTTTTGGGGAAAAAATTTTTTTTTAAAAAATTTTTTGGTTTTTAAAAAAGTAAAAAAATTTTAAAATTTTCCCAAAAAAAATTTAAATTTTTTTTTTTTTTGGGGGTTTTTTTAATTTTTTTAAAAATTTTTTTTCCCCTTAAATTTAAATTTAAAAATTTTTTAAAATTTAAAATTTTTTTTGGGTAAAAAAAAATTTTTAAAACCCATTTTTTCCCAAAAAAAAATTTTTTTTTTTTTTAAAAAAAAACCCCCTTTTTAAAAAGGGGGGGGGGGGCCCCCTCCCCAAAAAAAGGGGAAAAGGGGGGCCCCCCCCCTTTTTGATAAAAAAAAAATTTTTTGGGGGGAAAAAGGGGTTTTTTTTTTTTAAAAAAGGGCCCTTTTTTTTTTTAAAAAAAAGGGGGAAAAAATTTTTTGGTTTTTTTGGGCCCCCGGAAAAAAAAAAAAAAGGGGGGGAAAGGTTTTCCCCCCCAAAAAACCCCCCCGGGGCCCCCCCCCCGGGGTTTTTTTGGGGGGGGGGGGGCCCCCCCCCCCCAAAATTTTTTTTTTTTTGGGGGGGTTTTTTTCCCCCCAAAAAAAAAAAACCTTAAAAAAAAAAGGGGGGTTTTTTAAAAAAAAAATTTTAAAAAAAAAAAATTTAAAAAAACCAAAAATTTTCCCCAAAAAAAAAATTTTTTTTTTTTTTCCCGGGGTTTTTGGGGGGGGCCCCTTTTTTTGGGGGGGAAATTTTTTTTGGGTTTTTTTTTAAAAAGGGGTTTTTTTTTTTCCCCCAAAAATTTTTTTGGGGGTTAACCCCGGGGTTTTTTCCCCCCCCCCTTTTTTTTTAAAATTTTTTTTTTTTTTTTTTTAAAAAAAAAGGGGCCCCCAAAAAAAGGGCCCCCCTTTTTTTTTAAAAAAAAATTTTTTTTTTCCCCCCGGGCCCAAATTTTGGGGCCTTTTTTTCCCCGGGGGAAAAATTTTTTTGGGGGGGAAAAAGGGGTTTTTTCCCGGGGAATTTTTTTTTGGGGAAAAAAAAAAATTTTTAAAAATTTTTTTAAAAACCCAGGGGGGAAAACCCCCAAAAAAAAAGGGGCCCCCCCAAAAAAAAAAATTCCCCCTTTAAAGGGGTTTTGGGGTTTTTTTAAAATTTTTTTTTTCCCCAAGGGGAAAAAAATTTTAAAAAAAATTTTTTTAAAAAAATTTTTTTTTTTTTTCCCCCGGGTTTAAAAAATTTTTTTTTTAAAAAAACCCCCCCCCCCCCCCCAAAAAAAAGCCCCCTTTTTTTTGGGGGGAAAAGGGAAATTTAAAAATTGGGGGGGGTTTTTGGGAAAAAAAAAAAAAAAAAAAAAAAAAAAAAAAAAAAAAAAAAAAAGGGGGGGAGGGGTTTTTAAAAAATTAAAATTGGGGGGGGTTTTTTTTCCCGGTTCCAAATTTTGGGGGGGGAAACCCCCAAAAAAAAAAATTTTTTTTCCCGGGAGGGTTTTTTTAAAAAAAAGGGGGCCCCCTTTTTTGGGGGGCCAAAAATTTTTAAAAAAAGGGGGAAAGGGGGGTTTTTTTAAAAAAACCCCCCTTTTTAAATTTTTTCCCCCCAAAAAAAAAAAGGGGGGGGAAAAGGGGGAAAAAAAAAAAAAAATTTTTGGGAAAATTTATTTTTCCCCCCCCCCCGGGGGGCCCCCCCGGGGGGGGCCGGGGCCCTTTTTTCTTTTTTCCCCCCTTTTTAAGGGGCGGGGGGGGGGGGGGTTTTTTAATTTTGGGGGGGGGGGGGAAAGGGTTTTCCCCCCCCGGGGGGGGTTTTTTGGGGGGGGGTTTTTTTCCCTTTCCGGGGGTTGGGGGGGGGAAAAAATTTTTTTTCCCCAAAAAAAAATTTTTAAAACCCAATCCCCTTTCCCCCCAAACCAAAAATCGTATTAAAAAAAATTTTTTTTTTCCTTTTTTGGGGGGGGGGGGCCCTTTTTGGGGTTTGGGTTTGGGGGGGGAAAAATTTTTTCCCCCTTTTTTTAAAATTTTTGGGCGGGGGGGGGTTTTTTTAAAAGGGGAAATTTCCCCCCCTTTGGGGGGGGTTTTTAAATTTTTTCCCAAAAAAAAGGGGCCCCAAAAAAAAAAAAACCCCCTTCCCGGGAAATTCCTTTTTTTTTTTTTTTTTTTTTTCCCCGGGAAAAAAACCCCGGGGAAAAAGGGGGGGAAAAAAAACCAAAAAAAAAAAAAACCCCCCCCAAAAAAGGGGGGGCCCCTTTTTGGGAAAACAAAAGGGGGAAAATTTTTTTGGGGGGGTTTTCCCCCAAAAAAGGGGTGGGGGGTTTTTTGGGGGGGAAAAAAACCCCGGGGTTTTAAAAAAATTTTTTTGGGGTTTTTTTTTGGGGGGGGGAAAAAAATTTTAAAAAAAATTTTTGGGGCCCCCTTTAAATGGGGGCTTGGGGGTTTTTTGGGGCTTTCCCCTTTATTTTTTTTTTTCCCTTTTTTTAAAAAGGGGCCCTTTTTTTAAATTTTTTTTTTAAAAAAATTTTTCCAAATCCCCCAAAAAGGGGGGGAAAGGGTTTTTGGGGGAAAAAAAAACCCCCCCGGGGTTTTTTTTTTTAAAAAAAACCCCTTTTTTTTGGAAAAAAAATTTTTTTTAAAAAAAAAAAAAAAAAAAAAAAATTTTAAATTTTTTTTCCCCCGGCCCCCCAAAAAAAAAAAACCCCCAAAAAAAAAAAAAGGGGGGGGGTTTTAAAAAACCAAACCCCCCCCCAAAATTTTTGGGGGAAAAAAACCCCCCCCAAAAAAAAAAAAAAAAAATTTTTTTTCCCTGGGGGCCCGGGCCCCCCTTTTTTTTTTTGGGGGTTTTTTAAAAAAAGGGTTTAAAAGGGGGGCCCCCCCCTTTTTTTTTTTTAAAAAAAGGGGGGGGGGAAAAAAAAAAAAACCCCCCCCCCCCCTTTTTCCCGGGCCCAAAACCCCACCCAAAAGGGGGGAAAAATTTTGGGGGGGGGGGTGGGTTTTTTCCCCCCTTTTTTCCCCTTCCCTTTTTTTTTTTAAAAAAAAAAAAACCCCCCCAAAAAAAGGGGTTTTTTTGGGGGGTTTTTTTTTAAAAAAAACCCCCCCCCCAAAAAAAAATTTTTTTTTTAAAACCCCCGGGGCCCCCTTTTTTTTTTTTTTTTCCCCCCCCCTTTTTTTTTAAAAAAAAAATTTTTTAAAAATAAAAACCTTTTTAAAAAAAAACCCAAGGGGGGGGTTTTTAATTTTTAAAAAATTTTTTTTTTCCCCCAAAGGGGGGTTTTTTTTGGGGGAAAAAAAAAAAAAATTTTTTTTTAAAAAAAGGAAAAAAAAACCCCCAAAGGGCCAAAAATTTTTAAAAATTTTTAAAAAATTTTAAAAAAATTTTTTTAGAAAAAAAATTTTGGGTTTAAAAACCCAAATTTTGGGTTTTTTTTTTTAAAAAAAATTTTTTTTTTTTGGGGCCCCCTTTTTTTTTTCCCCCCCCGGGGGTTTTTTTGGGGGGGGGGGTTTTTTAAAAAATTTAAAAAAAAAAAACCCCGGGGCTTTTTTTTTGGGGGGGTTTTTTTTCCCCCTTTTTTTTTGGGGGGAAAAAAAAACAAAAGGGGGATTTTTTGGGAATTTTTTTTTTTGGGGGGGCCCCCCTTTTTTTTTTTTTTTTAAAAAAAAAAAGGGCCCGGGGGGGGGGGTTTTTAAACCCCCAAAAAAGGGGGTTTTTCCCCCCCCCCTTTTTTTTCCCCTTTTAATTTAAAAAAAAAAAAAGGGGGGGGGGGGGTTTCCCCCCCCTTTTTCCCCCCCCCAAAAAAAAACCCCCTTTAAAAAAAAAAATTTTTTTGGGGTTTTTTTAAGGTTTCCCCCGGGGGGGGGGAAAAAAAAGGGGGAAAAAAGGGGGGTTTTGGGGGGGGGGGGGGGGGGTTTTTGGGGGGGGGAAAAAAAGGGGGGGGGGAAAAAAAAAGGGGGAAAAAACCCAAAATTTTTTTTCCCCCCGGTTTTCCCTTTTTTTAAAAACCCCCTTTCCCCCCCCGGGGGGGGGGGCCCCCCGGGAATTTTTTCCCGACCGGGGGGCCCCCGGGGGGGGGGGTTTTTTTTTGGGGGGGGGTTTCCCCCCCTTTTTTTTTTTTTTAAAAAAAAAAGGGGCGGGGGGTTTTAAAAAAGGGGGGGGTTTTCCCCTTTTTTGGTTAAAAAAATTTTTTTTAAAAAATTCCCCTTTCCCCAAAAAGGGGGGGGTTCAAACCCCTTTTTGGGGGGGAAAAGGCCCCCTTTTTGGAAGGGTTGGGGGCCCCCCCTTTTGGGTTAAAAAAAAAAAAAAGGGGCCCCCCCCCCAAACCCGGTTTCCCCGGGTTTTCCCCCCCCAAAAAAAGGGTAAAAAAGGGGGGAAAAAGGGGGGGAAAAAGGGGGGTTTTTTTAAAAAGGGGGGGAAAATTTTGGGGAATTTTTAAAAAAATTTTTTTTAAAAAAAAAAAAAATTAAAAATTTTTAAAAAAGGGGGGGGGAAAAAAAAAAAAAGGGGGGAAAAAATTTTTTTAAAATTAAAAAAAAAAAAAAACCCCCCCCGGGGAGGCTTTTTTTAAAAAAGGGGGGGGGCCCCAAAAAAAAACCCCCCAAATCCCCGCCTTTCTTTAAACCCCCCCTTTTTTTTGGGGGGTTTTTTAAAAAACCCCCCCAAAAATAAAAAAAAAAAAATTTGGAAAAAAAAAAAAATTTTTTTTTTTTTTTCCCCCTTTTTTTTAAATTTTTTTAAAATTTTTTTAAAAAAAAAAAAAAAAATTTTTTTTAAAAAAAAAAAAAAAGGGGCCCCCAAAAAATTTTTAAAAAAAAAAAATTTTTAAAAAAAATTTTTTTTTTTTTAAAAAATTTTGGGTTTTTAAAAAAAGGGGGAAAAAAAATTTTAAAAAAAAATTTTAAATTTTTTAAAAAAAAATTTTTTTTTTGGAAAAAAAAAAAAAATTTAAAAAAAAAAAACCCCAAAAAAAAAAAAAAAATTTAAAAAAAAATTTTTTTTTCAAAAAAAAAAAATTTTTTTAAAAAAAATTTAAAAAAACCCCAAAAATTCTTAAAAATTTTAAAAGTTTTTAAAAAATTTTTTTTTTGGGGGTTTTCCTTTTTTAAAAATTTTTTTCCTTTGGAAAAAAAAAAATTTTTTAAAAAAAAATTTTAAAAAAAAAAAAAAAAACAAATTTTTTAAATTTTAAGGGAAAAAGGGGAAAAAAAAAAAAAAAATTTTTTTTTTTTTTTTCCGGGCCAATTTTTTTAATTAAAAAAGAAAATTTTTTGTGGCTCAAATTTTTTGCAAAAAAAAAAAACATTTTTTTTAACTACAGCGATATGAAAATTTTAAAATAAAAACCCACGGGCATAGATTTAAAACGCATTATTCATACTGGTTAGTGAACAAACTAAACTTTTTTTGTGTCAATTTTTCCTCGAAATTTTTGCAAGAAAAGTTTTTTGTGTAAAATTTATGTTTGTCTGATGGCCCAATTTTTTTTTTTTCGTAAAATTTTTTAAATATTATGATAGCCTTCGGATCCGCTGACTGGGATTCCAAGTTTTACTTTTGATACATCGCGTTATGGTGAAAATTTGAAATAAATTTTTACTGGGGGGACATTTCCCGAACATCAGCCTAAATTTGGGGTTTTAACAAAATCTTTTTTCCGGGTGGGGTATTGAAAAACTTTCAATGAAAAAAAAAGGGGGGATGTCTTGGAGTATGTTAATAAAAATTTTTTTCAAAAAAAAACAATTTTTATTTTAATTTAAATGTGTGAATTAAAAAATTTAAAAAAACAATTATCATATGGATATTTTATTTTGTCAAGTTTTTTATGTTTTTAGTATATGTTTTGTCCAAGAAAGAAATTAAATTTACTACAAATCAAAGCCTAAACCTTTTAAAAAAGTTGTAACAAACTCGAGATTAAGCCAAAAATTGATAAAATTAATTTAATAAAATTCTTTGGGAAATCTTTTTCAAATTTAGAAAAAATTTGTTTTTTTTAAAAGAAAAAAAGGGAAGTTTAGATAAAAACCTGCCATCAAAATTTCTTAACTCCTTATAACACTGATTTTGATCGCAATGTGTATCTTGGTCATTGGGCTGTCTAGTTGATTACTCAATATTTCAGTTCACATTTGAGTCCGTCAGGAAAAAAATTGAAATTTAATATTAACAGACAAACATTACATTAAGTTGACAGAAACTACAATGCAATCGGAAGATTTAGAAGTTATTAACTGCAGCTAATAGCAGCTTACAATATATTTAATTACAAGAGAAGTTTATTACGCAAAACTGCTACTGTTTAGATGCAGAACTTTCTCAATGTTAAAACTTTATACACAAAGTGGTGCTCTTTTACAAATCACTGGTTTCATCATTAAATCTGTACAAGCAGAAATTATTAGTATCCTAACAACTCAATAATTGTTCCAGACTAAAGGTCAGTTATGTATTTGGACCCTGTACATCAAAAATTCATTCTGAAAATTACATACATCAAGCATACAATAATATTACAACACTGACAACATGCTATTCTACTGTATTTGCATTTTGATTTTGATGATAAACAGAACAGAAATATTGAATCCCAATATTTATTAGAATAACACTGCATTAGAACGGAATGTCATTGAACATTAATTAAGATTTCTTTTTTTACTTCTTTCTTTCCTTTTCTTCTCTACTTATCCTCTTCCCTCTTCCTCACTTTTCTTCTTCTTCGCTGCCTTCTTCGCTGTCACTATCACTACTGTCTGATTCTTCATCTCCTTTACTTGCTTTTTTAGCCATCAGCTCTTTAAACTGGCGGACAGTAATCTTTCGAGGCATGATTTCTCTGAGAAAATCTAATGTGTCGTCGTTTTGGACTACTTCAGCGATATGTTTCTATTCCAAGGAATTTGTTTTCTTTATTTGTGTATGCTTTCTTAGCCAAAACCCAAAAAAGTTTTAAAGGGGAAAAAAATTAAAAAAAAAAATTTTTTAAAAAAATTTTTCTTTTTAAAAAAAAATTAAAAAAAATAAAAAAATTAAAAATAATTTTAATTTTTTTTTTTTTTTTTAAAATTTTTTTTTCCGTTTAAAGGTTTTCCCAAAACCCCTTTTTTTTTTAATTGTTTTTTTTAATTTTTTTTTTTTTTTTTTAAAAAAAATTTTTTTCCCCGGGGGGGGGGGGCCAAAAAAATTTTTTTTAAAAAGGGGGGCCCAAACCTTTTTAAAAAAACCCCTTTTTTAAAAAAATTTTTAAAAAAAAATTTTAAAAATTTTTTTTTTAAAAAAAACCCCCCAAAAAAAAAAAACCCCCCCCCAAAAAAAAAAAATTTTTTCCTTTTAAAACCCCCCCCAAAAAAAAACCAAAACCCAAAAAAATTTTTTTTCCCCCCTTTTTTTCCTTTTTAAAAATTTTGGAAAAAAAATTTTTAAAAATTCCAAAACTTTTAAAAAAAAAAAAAAAAAAAAAAAAAATTTTTAAAAAACCCCCGGGAAAAAAAATTTTTTTTAAAAAAGGGAAAAAAAAAAAAAAAAATTTTAAACCTTTTTTTTTTTTAAAAAAATTTTTTTAAATTTTTTTTCCCCAAAAACCCCCCTTTTTGAAAAAAACCCCCCGGGGGAATTTTTTTTTTTTTTTTTTTTTAAAAAAAAAATTTTTTAAAAATTTCTTTTTTTTTTTTAAAAGGGGCCCCTTTTTTTTTGGGGGAAAAAGGGGGGTTTTTTTTTTTGAATTTTTTCCCTTTTAAAAAAAAAAAAAAAAATTTTTAAAAAAAATTTAAAATTTTTTTTTCCAAAAACCCCGGGCCCTTTAAAAGGGGAAAAAAACCCCCCCGGGAAAAAAAATTTTTTTTTAAAATTTTCCCAAAAAAAATTTTTTAAAAAACCTTTAAAAAAAAAAATTTTTAAAAAAAAAAAATTTTTTTCCCCCCAAAAAAAGGGGGGGGGGGAAAAAACCCTAAAACCCCCAAAACCCCCGGGGTTTAACCCTTTAAATTTTTGGGGGCCCCTTTTTGGGGGAAAAAGGGGCGTTTTTTTCCCCCCCCCAAAATTTGGGGGGGGCCCCCCCCTTTTTTTTTAAAAAAACCCCCCCGGTTTTTTTTAAGGGGGTTTTTTGGGGGCCCCCCCCCCAAAAGGGCCCCCAAATTTTAAAAATTTTGGAAACCCGGGGTTTTAAAAGGGGGATTTTTTAAAGGGGTTTTAAAAAAAGGGCCAAAAGGGGGGGGGGCCCCCCCCCTTTTAAATGGGCATTTTCCCCCTCTTTTCCCAAAAAAAAAGGGGTTTTTTTAAAAAACCCCCGGGGCCCCCCGGGGGGTTTAAAGGGAGGGCCCCTTCCAAAAAAGGGGGAAATTTTTAAGGGGCCCCCCCCCCCAAAAGAATTTTAAAAAAAAAATTTCCCCCCCCCCCGGGGGGGGCCCCCCGGGGGAGGGGTTTTTCCCCCCTTTTTGTGGCGCCAGCTTGGGCACCTTGATGTGCACGGACGCGCGTACCGTGGTGCCCAGGTTCGTGGGGCAGAAGGTCAGGAAGCCCAGCCGGTCATTGTGCGAGAAGGGGATGCGCTTCTCGATGTCATTCACGGCTGACACCAGGCGGCGGTACACCTGGCCCAGGTCTCCGCCCATCTGCATGGAGATGAGGCGCAGGTGGTCCTCCTCGTTGCACCACACCAGGAATGACTTGGCGTCGTTGTGGTAGATGCCGCGCCCGGACGGCCAGAAGCGGCACGCGTTGGCTGCCTGCAGGAAGCGGTCGCCCTCCTTGAACAGGAAGTGGTCGTCGATGAGCTGCTGCTGCACGTCCTTGGACATCCCGGTCAGGGGGTAGAACTTGCCCTTAAGCTCGCCCTCGAGCCCGGATAGCGTGGTGGACACCTTGCCCTCCATCTCCTTGTACTGCTCCTCCGTCAGGCAGGGGTTGAAGGGGTAGCCCTCCATGGAGCGGCCGCAGCGCACGCGGGTGGACACCACATACTCGCCAGCGGGGTCCAGGTTGCCCAGGGTGTCTACGTCTCCCCAGTTCTTGGGGGGGTGCTTGTCGCTCTTCTTGAATCCCGTGTGGTAGTCCTCGATGATGGGGTCAAAACAGGGCGGCGAACACTGTGTAAGCCTCCGCAATCGGGGGCCGTAGATTCCCACTCGGAGTCGTGGTTTTTCCAAACTGTCAACAAATAAAGTAAAAGTTAAGATTATTAAATTAGATATAATATTATTATCTACTTTTTTTTATCGCTGCACGGAATTATCAAGAGTGCTATTGTAATGAGTTGCTCATATAAGGTGGCGCAAAAATGCGTGCCAGAGTAGGTAATAATTATTCATACAGAGTATCTTTACAGTCCGTATTTTATTTGGTGTATATAGCAAGTATATCAAAGTATTAAACACCTAAATATAGAAATAACACGTTCAACAATAATTTCGCCGTTCGAAGGTTCATTAAAAGACTAAAGCAAAGTGTTCTACCTGAATTCAATACGGAAGGAGCCCAGACAATATAATATAATATAAAAGCAACGGAACACCTGTTGGCCTACCTAAGGATTTATTGAAATAATTATAAATGAAAAAAGGTTTTACAAGTACATAAAAATTCATTTGATGTCTGTATAGCGTAATAAAGAAAGCTGAAATACATTTGATCATATTTTAGATAAATTAGCTTAATTTAAGTATCCTTAACCGATGACATCGCCAAAAAAATTTACTTCACATTTTCGAAGGTATTATTAATTTGTACGTAACATGTGATGTAATGCAATAAGATATTTGTAAAATTAGATAACATTTACTTTTAGCTAGTTTTCACATTTTATTTAAGGCGAGTACATAAATCAGAACTTGTGATGTTTACTATTTTAACGTGGGGTATGTCCCACCCTTGGTCCTGCTGCACGCGAGGGTTGATGGTGTGGGGTCTGTCCGACTTCCTGTCACGCAGCCGCATGCCGTGTGTTTAGGACTATGAGACTATGGAGGACTGGAGATAGGACCGGTAAAGGAATACTCGGCGCCCTTGAGGGTTAGGATCAAAAGACGTTAGGTTGACGTGTCAGCCACTATAGTACGTTTCTCGGGTCCAAGGCCAAGATCGCGATTACAACTAGTTTAACGTTTCGAGCAAAGAACGGGTAATGAGAACTCCGCAGAATTGTGTCAAAGAAAATGCAAATAAGTTTCGTTTATCAACGTAGTTTTTTTTTATTTCTAGACGGTTTGTAACAAAAAAACATAGTTAAATTAATGAAAGATTAAAATGTTTTTTGTATTTGGTTTTTTTTATGTGTATTTTGAGGGCTGGACTTTAAATTACCAACGTAAAATTTAATTTTTATGGGATACATAAAAATAGGTACGTTACCTATGATGTTAGGTATGTAGGTATCTACTACTACTACTACAACTTTCCCTTTTCCGCACCCAAAGGTGCATTGGTAAACCAAGTGTTAGTGAGTCTTGATCATTTGTCACACGAAGGCAAGATGATCAGTCTTACGCTTCGGCGCCAGTCCAAGATATCACTCGTGAAAAATAAATTAACATGAAAATCATATGTAAATAATATTTATGTTGACATTCTACGGTAGTCGAACCCGCAACCTCATACATCCAACGCGCTATTCACTACACCACTAGGCGGACATTTTATCTGCATAGATTTAATTATTTTATCTACATTAACGAACTCTTGTAGGTATCCATTAAAAGTATTTTTTCCTGATTTGAAGTAAGTAAAATTATTATCTGGTTTGAAGTTGATACTTTTATCAGCGTAAAAATGAATTAATAATAACAACTAAGCGATAAGATTTTACGAAATAGATAAATGATAATACGACTAAGGTTCATGGTTTTTAATATATCGCCTAGAAACAGATTCATTTACCTACATATTTACATTGAATTAAATTTACAAACATCATTGCATATTTACCGTTTCTTCTTAATGGAGCTCATTCCACCCAAAATATTTGCTAAGAGCGTCATTTATTTTACAATAACTTGAAACTGTTATGAAATCGGTACAGTTATTAGCTTGTTACTCGAGCCGAGGTGGACCCGAGCTAGCAGCCAACAGCCAACAGCCAGCAGGTAGTATGATGATTCATCCGTCTGCTATTTTATGAAAGGTAAACGACCTACTGACGCTGCAGGCTATACCTAATACCTAATACTAGACATTTTATACCATGCAACTGCCATCAATAATAATTCTTTATTATTTCTTTCTTGTGAATCATCACTTTCGTACTATTTCAGATATACATAATAATATTACCTATTTAATTGATTTTTTTTATTCAAAAAAGAAATCTTTGCAATCTTATGATATTTGCACATATTTCAATCGGCAGTATTTTGCCCTACAATTTTAATATAAAATTCTTTTCATAATGATATCTTATCATATACACGTTTTATCTTATACACGATTTAAAATTTAATATAACTAACTAACCAACCATGTGGGTGAAGGGGTAATGTAATTTAAACAATTAAAAATGAAATACCTTACATACCTTTTGGGCGAGTTGGTTTATTAATATAAAATTATATTGTATATTTTAATAATTTTAAAGCAATTTCAGAGTTTTTTTACGCCAAAACATAAATACAAATAAAATTAATTGAGGAACTGAGTAATAAATTAAATTAATAATTTTAAAAATTCAATCGAATTAACTATCTTAATGGAATAAATAAATCGAATAAAATAAAAATGTGATTTTCACATTAAAAAATTTCATATACATGTGATATCTTGGATCAAGATTCACTCACTGCACTTAGTGAATCAATGCAGTGCCCTATGCACCATTGGGTGGGGATACGTAGTAAGATTTTTTTATGTGAGTTTTTAAAATTATAGAACCAACTTTAAAGAAAATTGAAAATGAAATATGATTTTTCTGCTTACAAATTAATGGTACATAAAGCACTTTATATTTAACGCACTGTATAAACATCATGAATTACACATGAAATATATTGTACCAAAAAAATGTAATTGAAAAACATTTATTTGAATCGAAAATTGAACCCGTAGCCCCATGTATTAATTACTACTATGAAATGAAAATCTGTTACAAAATTTAAGTCATGAATATTAACAAATAAATAATATAAATGTGTTTTTTGCACCGCACACTTTCATATTATGTCGTCATACACGGGTAGAGAAATATTACGTTATATTTACATTTTTATTCAAGTCCGTAAACTGACATATTCAATAGACACGAATAAATCAGTAAATGGAACTCAGACTGATATTCAATAAACGTAAATATATCGGCAAACGGAACTCAAAATGATGTCAGATTTAATAAACGAGAATAAATATATAGGCAAATGGAACTTACCAGACTGAATAACATCGAGGAGTGTTGAGCCGAAGGAGGTCTTCTTGTTCTTGAGGCTGTCGAAGATCTCCTTGGTCAGGAACTTCTTCAGCAGGGACTTGGAGTCGGAAGCCTGCAGCTTCGCGAATCCGGTCTCCAACTTCTCAAGTACTGCTGCGTCAACCATGGCGCTTGATTTAATTCTGTGAACATAAAGAAAATCCCTGATTACCCCCTGACCGACGAGGAAAATCACCACATACCACAGCCGGCGGAAAACTGTCCACGTCATGTCGGAATGGCGCATGGCGAGTGGAAGCGCTACGCCAAGAAACGGTGAATATTTACTTGACTGGTCCCTTGACGAAGACTGAACGATGTTTGGACACGTACTTCTCGAACACATTTTATTATTATTACAAAGTTGCTGGAATTTAAAGCGATAGTAAATAATTGAGGCCGATAAAAATATTATTACAATTTTGATAAAAATTTTACTGTCAAATAAATTTTATCTTATGAAATCCGATTTTTAAAATTCGAAAAGGTTTTATATTCTTGCCAGCACTAAGCATAACTTTATAAAATTTCCTCAGTAGGTAGGTACCCACCGACTTAATTTATATAGTGAAGTGCCTACTTTGATTTAAAAGTACCTACCAAAGGTGTCAAAGTACCTAACTACTTAGGCACTATCGTTGGGTATTCGTTTGTATTCCTAAATGTAATTATTTGCGCTTGGACTATTTTTTAATACATTTTAAATCATAATAGAGGTAAAATCAACTACATAATATAAAAAGTTTATTATTCAGTATTATTTGTTACTAATGCGATATTAAATATTTTAGGATTCAACAAATTAAACAAGTACCTAATAAGTTTTACTGTTTCCATGCAATATAATACTATTACTTACATTATAAGAATTTTTTTAAAATTGGTGTACCTACACACATTTAGTCACGAGTTTCTAATGATTACACAGAAAGCAATAAAAACAGATGTATCGGACTGGTAGAAGGTTCCAGATCTCGGTACATCTGCCTCACGTGATCCGACCAGTCTCTAGCCGCTGCATCACACAATACAATCCCCTCCATTAATAATAATAAAGCCGGCTGCGATCGTACCCGCGATGTCTCACTAGCCAATGCCGACTGCCATTTTTTTACTGAAGTTAAAACTGCGACAATAATGGAATTAAATCAATTACGCCCAGCAAATGGCAATACTTGAGTACCTAGGCATTTACACATTATAAGCGCATCTAGCCAAAATATTATAGTAAATGCGAACAAATGACTTGATAACGGTTAAAAGCATCTAAATAAACACGGTCGCCAAACAATCTACTGATGCTGGAATAATAGGGCGCGGGGCGGTTCGGGGTGACATTTGACAGCTTAGAATGGCGGGCTCTAGATCGGCGTCGGTTTTCCTCGTCCTAACAGGTAGTGGGCGGGTGCCGGGAGCTAATCCGGGAAGCGGGAAACACAAGCTAAGTGTGAAGTAAGGATGGACGCTAGCCCGCCGGGTGTCCGCGCCCAAGGGGCTCACCTAGCCAGGAATACTATGGAGTCAGATACACACCCTTCTGTCGCGCCTTCCACCGTCTTCAGGTCTTTATCTTTAGACGCGCAACCACCCATCGTAAATTAAATTGGTTTATTAACTACACTATTAAAAATTTTAGTAAAAAAACACTACATGAACACTTGGAATTCGATTTTTTCCGATTTTAATCTACACTTTTCCGGGATAAGCGGGAACCGAGGTATAAATTTAGGGGTAGCGGCGGATAGCCGGCGGGATAGCAGACAGGTTAGGGGGCGGGGCCCGGAGGAGCACGGCCTAGGGTAGAGGGTAGATGGGGATAGATGAGCACGCAGCACAATCGATCGCACGCACACTCGGGAACGCACGAATCTCCCCGATAGACAATCCCGAATTTCTGGCGGTAATTTTAAACGTTATCTAGGAAACCGGCTTTCTTTTTTCCGATAGGTGTTTTCTCTCCGATGTCGAAAGGAAAAGAAAAGCCTTTGGCGATGCACTTTATATAAGGTCGCGTCATATCTCATTTATTTGTCTTGACTATCACTTTATAGATGCAATCTAAGATATCATAGTTAATGTCGCGAGACAACATGACAGTTCGTGAGACAGGTATAAGGTACCCGAATATTTATCTTCGCTATCGTGTCCCAAGTCACAAGACGTCATGTTTTAGGTTTATCAATCGAGGAATCACTTTCACTGTTGCGATGGAGATGGGACCCAATTTTCCGATGCTTTCAGTTACGTAACAAAACTTCAATCGATATTCAATAGGCATTAAATGTTTTCACGGCTATTAACTTTTAATAAAACAGAAATAATTTTTTTAAATTAAAGGACGACTTAATTTTGAAAAAATAAACCACGATTTTATAAATTATTTTGCTTTTATAGTTATCACCCATATTTCCAAGGGAAGTTAACAAAAAATATTTGCCTAAAGTTTGTAAGTAACCGCTTCACTCAATACCGGCATTACATAACGAAACAAACTCGGCACGTCATAACGCAAAACTTAGGTACGTAGGTACTATAAAGAACTGTGAAATTAGTAGTTGTCTTTTTTTAAAGTAGGGGTTCACTGCTCGAAATATTTTCAAAAAATCACAAAATTTTCACTAACGAGAAAGAAGTTTTTCCGGGTATCCGAAGTTTCCCTCGGGTTTAGTAAAGGATGGCTGAGTATCCCGTGGTGGGGTAGTGTGGTTTGCTTACCTTGCACAGCTCTCGACTCTCCGTGCTAACACCGAAGTGTGGAATGGCCTGAGCGCTCCTCGGAGCTGGGGGGCCCGCCACCTGCCCCGCGCGCATGCGTGCCCCTCCCGCCCCGCACCGCGCACCCAGCTACCGACCAATAGGAACGCCGCCTTTCCCGCCATGCCAGCGCCAACAACGTCAAATTAAAAACGAATCAAAATTCTCAAACACCGGATACAGACCTTCACACTGCTAAATATTGTTCAAAATACGGTTAAAAACTATTTTTTACGAGCATGACGATTAAAAATAAACTATGTACAACAACTATTTTACTTTTTTACACAATATCAATAATACGACGTTTGTTAAGGCTTCCCGGCACGAAGCGTATTAAGCACCAAACTAGTAATATTTAACAAGCCAGCTACAAAATAAGTTTTTTTCTGTTATGAAGTTTTGAAGTACGCTCAGATTTTATTTAAAATCTTACAATAGTACCATGATAATTAGGTACTTCCAACTTATTTGAATTATTATTGTTTTCTCAAGTTGAACACACCACGCGAAATGCAAAATTTAGCGATTCTTCAATTGTGCGACGTCTCCTTAACCAATTTGCTTAAACAGGAACGAAATAATAAGGATGTCCCTTTATGAGTCACGGACGTTTCCGGTCTGTTTCGCAAGCAACACTAACTTGCTAACAAGACGAAGGACTGTGGTCATTGTCAACGATCATATAACCAAACCTATTTCGGATCAATAAAATATCTTCTGAATGCATTTTTTTTATCAACTGCACCCTTAGGAATTCTTGGCACACGAACAAGATGGTCAAGAGCGAGTCTTGATGTTACAAGATCGATGTTACGAGAATACATTTATGTTTATGCAACTGATACTCAAATGAATGGCTGTATTATCAATCAATAATAATTATTAATATTAATCAAAATATTGATGACAGTAGTAATAATATCATTGGCCGTACCCAGAATTTAATTTAAATCTTAAAACCGTAAAAAGTTTTATTTTATCTAGGTACATACATCGAGTTTACTATGAGAAAAATCGATCAAGTAATAGACCCCTTCTGGTTTTTATTTAACATATTTGTGTTAGACTTGGACAAGACACCATTTGAATATTATATGACGTTAATCAATATCAGACTAACTGGTTTTGTATATTATTACGACCTTCAGAAAACACTCGTGTATTTCCTCAGGCTTCATTACGGTATGCGGCATTAAAATTATTTTTAGAATACATTTTCTAGGTAAAAAGTCCTTACGATTTTTTATTATTAAAAAGTTTTGAGACTGCAAAACGAATGTTCATAATATACATAACACTACTACTAATACTCTCTCTTAACCGGGCCTTATGGTGCATAGGACACTACATTGGTACACCAAGTGCTTTGAATCTGGATACATACATACAACAGCCGCTATTATTAAATCATTGATTCAAATTTAGGTACATATTTTTCCTTAAAGCACACAAACACATTACAAATTCGACAGTAAAAAGTTACATAAGTGTCACGTTCTAGTGTGTATATTTTTTTGTAAATAGCGGAAAAAATATTTCTAGGAGCTGTTATGACCAATCTTACAAAAATTAAAAATTTTAGCAGTATTACTGGATACTGGATTTTTGAGCTTGCGTTTTATTTAACTTAATCGATTATAGCACTTATTTAAATCCGAATAATAATAAAATCTGTCTATGTTTATGATATGATTATGTTAAATTAAATAAAACCGCAGAAAAATCATGTTTAATCCGTTTCATACCAAGAATATCAAAATGCCAACACATGACGTAATCGATTACCATTCATTTGAGTGAAATACTAAGAAATTATTTACTGCATATTTTCTAGGTATTATACTAATATAAATTTGAACAAGTCTGGAATTAGTAATAAGTAGACCCTACAAAGAAAAAAAAATTACGTAGGAATTCACGGTATTTCGAGAATAGGATGTGTAAAGAGGCAGGCGTACTGGATTATTCTCTAGCTATGTATGTAAGTATATTTTGAGATGGTAATGAATTTCGGAGAAATGAAATTTTATGCAGCCTATAAATTATTCTGACAATTCAATAAAATTATTGAAATAATGTCGATCGAAATAGTTTTATGAGTGCGACAATTTATTTCTTTTCACTTACCTTCTCGTAGCATTTCCAAACGAATATTTATTTTTTGTACACTTCAATTAAACATTTTTATACGTTAACTTAACATAGTTACCTTTATAAAATATACGTTGGTTTAGCAATGTAATATTTTAATTTATATAATATATAAGGCAGTAATTTAATTAAATATATAAGAGATTTGTAATTACTACGAATTAAATTAGCGATAAGTTATCCTTTTCAAAGAAACTTTATGAGCTCACCAATTTTGTATTTTGCAATTCCATTTGAAATTAAGTACACTTTTGGCTGCTTACTGAGTGGTGAGCCCGATAATTTTGTTCGGCGTCCTGACAAGTACGTCAAATGATTTCTCAGCTGGCTAAGAATAATTTGGCAAAAATTTTGATTTCTTCATTAACAATTATCTACTGCAATATTATTTTAACAGGTTAACAAATTAATAGTTATTGACAGTTGGTCAAGAATACTTGGTCATCATCAGCACCTATGCTACAAGCTATTGAGGATCCTGGCCTTGTGTAAGAATCTTCTCCCTTCCAGTATGTCTCCGGCTACTACTTTACAGTATCTATTGCCCAATGCCCAAGAATGCAGTGCAAAGTTATCGTTAAAGAAAAACTCATATTCTATCGTTGACGTTCCTTCCTTCCTTTTTCCTTATCCACTACCAATGATCCATAAGGTACTGCATTATTACACCGTTTTGTGGCCCTGCATTATTACAAAAATTCTGAAATACATTATTAGTGTGCGTATGCTACTTAGTTCAATTCACGATTGGGTTTACTTATAAACGTGTCTATGAATGCCTTTTCAAGAAATAATTAAGTGTTGAACCGGGTTGTAGTCTAATGGTTAGAGTGGTTCATATCCCTCTACCACAACTTGTTTCCTACTTTCAGGCACAGTTATGTATTCCTGTCTCAAAGAGTAGCTTTGAAACTCTTGATAATTATGGTTATATTTCTTCAATTATTTCATCTACTTAGGGTGCAAATCTGCTATCTGCAGTAAAACTTCTACTGACTGCTGACTTATAATACTACTCCCTTATCCGTACCCAATGGTTCATAGGGCACTGCGTTGATACGTTAAGTGCAATGAAAGCCCCACCCTTTCCCTAGACTGCTTTAAAGACTATTAAAGAGTCTTTTTATAGTCCAGCCAACTCTACCGATTTTTTCAACAAGCTAAACCGCGATTTAAAGATTGTTAGTAAAATACGGATGAATTTACGTTATGTACGCGAACAAATGCTTTCATTGCCCCTACCACTGTCTCGGCTTATGTATTATTGTCATTGTTTCCATCACCCAAACCAACCAGAGTCGGCCCAAATTAACAGTGGTAGGGTATGTTAGTTTCTAGCCCGATCATTATTTATTAGTAATTACTACCACCCGTGTGGATACGCCAAGTGCAGCGAATCTTGATTTGTTACATGATGCAAGGTGATCAGTCTTACGCTTCAGCGCCTGTCAAAGGTATTGACTGCAGATGACTTTCAGCTATCTAATGTAAACTGTATGGTATTATAGTTGGGTTCAATACACCAAATAACGGTGTTATTTTCCCATGCAATACATTCAAAGGGACGTAAACATCCTGGGTGTGGAACAAAACATAATAATATGGTAGATACACCTCCCTTTATATCTTTACTGCATATAGCGTCATTAGAACTTAACGTTTTTATTTCATTTTATTATACCACTCAGCAATAGCTAATCCTACATCCGGTTCCGCCCGCCATTATCCGATATATCGATCCACCAAAGGCCTATTGATCCGTAACCATGATCAACAACGCAATATAGCGGTAATAACCGAGCAAATATTTATACAAGATGTAATCAGCATGCGATTACATCAATAAATAAAAGCATAAAGATGTTGGTTTATGGTGATATACTTACTAAGTTATAGCTTAATATTGCTCGCTAGCCACCGTTTATTTATAGAAACGTATTCAGACAATTTATTAATACAAACATAGATAGACACTTACTTAACATTCGAAGTTCCCGGGATAAGGCCTTGAAATATTATACTTTAATTTTGGGACGAATGTGAAACATGATTATTTAGAATATTGTAAACTGTGCACATTTTTCATATTTTCAGAGGCGCACTGAAGCGCCCTGAAACAGTGACTTAGATTTTTTTTAAAGGCATCAATTGGCTACTACTACTTTACCATATCCGCACCCAATGTTGCAATGTTGCACATGGCATGTTGCACTTTATTCCATCCTTTTTAAAACTTTATTCCATTAAAGAGGATTTTTAAGAAAAAACCTTTTATGAATGCTATGGACCTTTTATAAGACCAAAATAAAATATAGTTTATATTTTTAATATGTTGCCCCTCCATAACTATTGTGTTTTTTATATTTTATCATAGGTAGATAAGTAGATAATTTGACTAAATTTATTTTAGTCAGTAATATATTAGTTTTAATTCTAATTTAAAAGTAATGTTAAATATTTACTTTTACGGTTGTTCAAACTTTGTTTAAATAACGTTTTTCAATATATTTTTTTTTTGAGGTGTTAAGTAAATTGTCATACTAACGACCACATAAATACCACCTGATTATAAATACAAACTTAATGAATGAAATTATCTTCAACTTGAAGAACCGAGGTCAATGTCGGTGTAAATATGTAAATCCAACAAGTATTATTTATACTTTTCCTTTCCGTAAAAAACTTTCATTCACAATCTTATCGTAGAAAGAAAAATATACAAATTTGTTTAGATAATTTTTTAATGAAAACAAATTTAAAATTTACATTAAACGCTTTAAAAAAATTTATGTTAGTAGTTAATAATTTTAATATTAAAAATGTTCTATTCAAATAGCGTTCTTCATAAATATACATGTCTTGTTGTTCGTCTGTAATTTCGTTTTTCGTTATTTTCCAAAGTCAAGATGTGATGGAATTTTGGGTGGAGGTAAATCAAAGCTAAAAATAAATATTTTTTGGTAAGAATGTATTACAGAAAGAGCCTTTAATAATATGTACTGTACTGTAAAAAATATATATATAAAGTTTACCTAGTCGCCCCACAGCATCCGATTGTAGGATCGTATCCATAATCAGTCTTTAAAATAATAAAATAATAAGTATGGCAATGTATGTATTAAGTCATATTGTTTAAAACAATCTATGTGAATACTTAGGATACGTTATGGTGTAATGCATCGAATGAAATAATGAAAACAAGATAATCACCTACAATAGGTTATACGAGGGCCATCCGGAAAGTAGTACCCGTTTGGGAATATAAAAAAAACTAGTAGGTATATAATATTAACAAATACGAACGTTTTATTGTAAAAAACACACCTTAAACTACTTTTCTACATAATCACCTCGCAGATTTAAACATTTGTCGTAACGTGCGATGAGTTTTGGTATTCCAGCTTTATAATCGTCCGTCGGCGTCACCATCGTGCCAGTGCATTGAAATATGTACGTAGTCAAAAGTCCTTGAGTTTTGTAAACAGATAATAATCGGAAGGAGCCAAGTCTGGACTATAGTCCTTCGCGAATTCTTTAATTAAACTTAAAGTAGATCGTCCGTAATGACTGACGGCCGTCCCGAATGCTCGTCATCATGGGTTTTCTCTCTTCCTAAGTTGATATTACGACACCAGCCCAGCCCTGCGATTCCGGTCGTAAACCCAAACGTCACTAGACGCCCATTTCTCACCGAACTGTCAAATCGTTTATCTCTAACCCTACTTATTCTACAAATTTGCTTCTCCAAAAATGTTGATCTTTTATGTCTTGTGGAATGCATAGACCTGAGAGATTCTACCAAGATTCTACTCTACTTTGAAGCCAAAAATCCGATTTCGATTTTGACAGTGACAGTTGAGTGACAGTTAGGGAATCGCTAAAATGTCTTAAACCTTAGTAGAATCGCAGCGCAGCGCCAGCGCCGAACAGACGACTCATCCATAATTGCTTTCCATACACCTCCTTCAATTGACTATGAATATCACCAGGTCGAACATTTCTTACGTTGAGAAATCTAACCATATCCCTTACTTCACAACTGGCGGTGTCCTATCATTTCTTATAAACACTTACAGAAAATACATATTCAGAACCAGCATGACGTAACTTTCCACACAGACATCTGAAATACAAAATACAACTGGACGTGTTAGTACTTATCCGGCGGCTACTCTATTCGCCAGCGCTTCGCACGGCGCAAACGGATACTACTTTCCGGGTGGCCATTGTAATCAGTATTATATTTTTTGTTATTAATTTTAAAAAATATTTTTACATTTATTTCTAATTCTTTGTACTACGTAGTTACAATGCAACAGCCTGCCTTTTTCCCAAAATGTATCTAATTAATAACAAAATAAACTTATATTAAAATTAATCTAGTGAAATTATTATCGCGATTTAGTTCTAACACACGCCTACTTGGTATTTCGTCTACAATATTTTTTTAAGTCAACCTGGCAAATAAGTTTACACATATTATATCGCTATGCATAATAACTGTCTTTACTTGTTGGTTCATATTAGGAGTTAGGGCAGGAAATACCGTCTGGTCGAGTGGGCAATATGAATCAATTCGGCAAACCAGCTTCGCCTTGTGACTCGTTATTCATTAGGCATTGCAGAATATTGCATATTCCATTTACCAGCCAGTATATTTATATATTAGCATTCAGTAACCTGCTATTTTACAAAGAGAAACAATGTAGGCTGATAGAGATATCTGATTGAGTTAAATCTGTTACCCCAATATGAATTCAACACCTTTATATTACAAAAATAAATATTATAAAAGTGTTATAATAATTTTGAATCGATTTATACCAACGGAAATAATAAAATATTTATCTATTAAAAACAGTATCTGTGCAATTCTAGAATATTTACACTGATTTTAAACTTTTTAATGGGAACCTGCTGTTTTCAGGAAAAATTAAGCGCCAACAGACCAATTTAAAATTGCTTATTTGCATTAAAAATTTCTAAATGCAGGAAAAATTTTTTTTCTTAAAAAGGGGAACTTAAGGGTTTCATAGATCTTCTGCAACCGAAAGCTGCAAAACTGATAAACATTTTTAAATCAGTATGCAATTTTTTTAAATGCATAAAACCCTTTATATGGTAGTAATAAGTGATGCAGAGTGATTTTGGAACTCCAAAAATAGTTTTGTGGAATAACGTTGTAAAATGAAGTTGCATTATGTATACAACATTTTTACGTGAATTATTTCCGTCGCACTAGTTTGATTATAAATTTATAAAATTTTCTCTTTCTTATTTGACGGGAATATTTCCTCTATTTCCTCTTTCTATTTTGATAAGCTATAAAAATAATGTGTCCCTAATAAAATATGTTGTAAAACATCTCAGAATTACTAATTTGAGGGATACGACTTTTATCCGGGCTAGGGATCAATATTATAGAGCTGAGTACAAAGTTTATTTCAATTTTATTTCTAATTAAAGCTTCTTCTTAATTTCTAATCAAATTAATTTCTAATTAAAGTCAATTTTTTCCGTTTGCTGTGAAAAAGAAGCCAATGAAGATAATATAAAAGTGGTTTTATGTTTCGAAAATTAATTAAATTTTTGGTCCAAATTTTGTTTAAACACTATTATAAACTCAATGTTTGTAGCACACAGTTTGTAGTTTTCCATAATTATGAAATTAAACAACTTTTGTTTTAAAGTACTTTTTTTTATTTTTTGCAAAGCCCTGGTGAAGGAGTAGTGTCTCCGAAACCGGTTGGCGTGTTAAAAATTAAAAAAGTAGTTTAAAACAAAGTTGTTTAATTTAATAATATTATAAACACTTACATCTCTGGTTGGAACAGGAGCTCCTCTGGATTATTCAGGAGTTATACATAAAAAGAAATAAAAACCCGATTAAAACAAATAAAACACTATAAAAAATTCGTATGATTCTACATAAAATTTTAAACATTATTAATTATTATTTAATGAGAATTTGTCTTTCAACTAGCTCGTTTTAAGTAGGGTGATTTCTAATAATAATTATTACAAATAGATATTACGGACAAGTATGAAAATGATAAGCTTCTTGCTAATGCTGGTGCAAGCTTTAGATTAGATCTGATAATGTTTGTATTATTACTATTTACTTTATACAAGACATTCAAAACTTTGACAACCTTTATTATGTGTTACTAATGCCTGGGTGTTTACATTACAGTATAATACCGTAAATACTAAATACCTAATAATAAATGTTATAATAACGATGAATGCAGTTTAGGTATCGCCATAGTTAATTATACCAAAGCTCTCAGAGGGTAACAATGGTATAAAAATATTCTGAAAAATAGTTATTTCTCAGATTATTTTATTAAAACTTATTATTTGAACATACAGGTCTCAGGTTTATAGTCCGATAGTATGTGACGTCTGATTTGAAGTATGAGTTGTTAAACATAATAAGTAAAGTAAGTACGGTATAAATTTAAGTTCTTAAGTTCGGGGCAAAGGAACATTTAAACAAATTAATTTGATTTATACCTAATTATTACAAAATAGTTAAGATAGTATATGTAAATAGTTAAGGTATATGAAAAAACAGCTATTGAAATAATGATTTCTATTTTATTGCCTTCGTGTAATTAATTTTCATGATATATACTGCATTTTGTATAACAATGTAGTGGTGCCCTAAGGGAAAGTAATGGAAGTAGTATTAAATATATATATATTATGTATATATTAATATTATATATTATAAATATATATATTATATATATATATATTTATATGGTATGAAAGTTATATTTTCATTTTTCGAATTCGCTTAGCAGGCTTATAGTGGAGCATAGGGCATAGGGGTATGGTGATCAGGGCGTTTAAACACCTATAGTCAATCTTTATGCCATGCTGGTGATAACTGATCAGTTTCAAACGTCCCAAAATATGTAAGTAGTTTTTAGTTGTATTCCCATACACATAAATGTGTTATTTTTCCGGTCGTATTTGTTACAATTACCAAAAATTATTACAATCATCTCCGTGACGCGACGGAAACAAAACATCCATAATACATTGCATTCTATTTAAGTAACCATATTTCAATAATTATTGTAAAGTAATCCAGTATGAAGGAAATAAAAATCAATATTTCCTGCGCATGATTTCATTAAAATCTGGTTTTAAATTTACTACCAATATAAGTGTGTTTGAAAGTATAAAATTTCAATTTTCAGTAAAAGGATTATCTTTAATATATATTATTATAATCGTTAGTAGAAATGCGCTTCTCTGTAAACGATAACTGTCTAAACGACCAATCTAGGTAATATTATGTTCCCGGAATATATTGTGAACGCATAGTACAGTATTTTGTTTTAAAAAAAAATCGATGCAAGTGGGAAACTAGTGAATCTACGTAATATTTGGAGCCGATTTTGTAGAATTTTTTATATTATTCGACCCATAGTTTTCGAGAAAACTTAGTACGAATTTTTTTTTTTAAGTGCTGGAGTCTTTAGAGGGAGGAATTTGATAATAAGAGTTTTTTTTTAGAAAAATTGTATGGAAACGCCCCTTCTAGTGAATTTTTCGAAAAGGCATTTTTTAATTATTTTTTTTCATTTGGTATTTATTTAATACTTTAGCAAATCAATTTAACAAAGCTTATAACAATAATTTATACAATATAACCATAACGCTATACCTCACCAATAAAAAAGACAAGCTCTTGTGCTTGGTGAGGGAAAATAGAAAGAAATCCATATAATTTATGCTCTACATAGGGAGCGGAAATGGAGTGATTGACAATAAATTGTTAATACAGGCGTTAAAATAAACCCAGATAAATTTGCACTTTTCTATGACTTTCTTCTGGGTACCTTAACAAACAAAATCGAATCAAACTCATCGCGCTACCAGAAAGGGCAGAACAGCGTCTGCCGTGTCAGCTGATTGTTAAATATTAGTATCTTTACACCAGCTACTCTGTAAGAACGTTTTTACATTTATGTAACAGGAAGTCTAACTACTATTGTGATTTGCGTTAAATGGAAGCCTAACTACAAAACTTTTAACAATCTACAATAAAATTTAGTTAAAAAATGTAATAATTTACTTATTTCCACCCCCAGCGCCAGGCTATAAATACAAATTTAAAAGATTTAGTATTTTTTTCGTAAATTTAGCAAAAGAATAACGAACTATAATATACTTCAGTATACAGGTAGGTACTTCATAAATTTTTATTTTTTTTTTTCAAAATATACATTTTACATGTGTTCCCCATGAGTTACAATAAACTCTTTTTGGAATATTATCCACTAGGTAAAATATAGACCAATAATAGATTTGTTGAAAGCCACTATTATATCCTTGAGTTTTTATTGTATTAATGATCGATCGAACCTAAGCATTTGGCTATAAAATTTAAAAATTTATATTTAAAAGTACCTACCTAAGTGTAATGTGGATATAATAAATCTATAAATTACTTACAGCGGCTACAGTTTGGGTACGGATAGGGGGACCAAAGGATCTTCTAATAAATAAAAAACAAGAATTAGAAACAAATACAATAAAATATATATCTATAAGTATCGGTATAAAAATATCGATATTCCTAAATATCTATAAAAGTCAACCAAACTGTAAAGACTTATTATCTTATACGTTAGGAAACTTCACATATTAACATATTATATTACATGTACATATACAGGGTGTAACAAAACTCGTGATACAACCCGAAAACTGGTGAATCTACGTCGTATTTGGAGATGATTTTGTTATGACTTTTTAATCTGAGCTTGAAAAAAAAATTGGTTTTCTTCTCACAAAAGTTTTCATAAGTAATGGCAGATTAAGTAAAATTGCTCAAATTTTTATTTAGACACGTTTTTTATTTTGTTTTCTTGATGGATAGTATTAATTTGATATTTGATATTTGAATTCGCAAAAAAAAATCAACTTCGTACTCAATTTTCTCTAAAACTAAGGGTCAAACCAAAAAAATTTACTCTACAAAATCGACTCCAAATATTATGTAGATTCACTGGTTTCCCGCTTGTACATCGAGTTTTGTTACACCCTGTATAGCTGGATTA
Organism: Micrasema minimum; assembly: GCA_022494985.1. NCBI lineage: Eukaryota > Metazoa > Arthropoda > Insecta > Trichoptera > Brachycentridae > Micrasema > Micrasema minimum. The sequence goes on along the minus strand of JAGVSP010000535.1, from coordinate 40,715 downwards.
TCTTTGTTTATCTGGCAATAACAATATTTTGATAATAACAAGTACAGTAAGAAATGAAAATTCTATAAAAACAAAGGTAAGTGCTAATCTCATATTATGCAAGTTTACACCAATAGGTAGACACCAAATCTTGAAATATGAAAAAAAAAGTAATTTAGAGATCGGGGCGTATTCTGACAAAACTTGAATGTTGTACATAAACATATGAAAAATATTACCTCTAATACTCGTAATTATGTAATATTGTGTGACATACTGTGCATAATATTGTATGCATAGGGTGCATCGGTACACCAAGTGCAGTGTATCTTGATCATTTTATTACATGAAAGTAAGATGATCAGTCTTATGCTTCAAAACCAGTCCAAGTTAGTGTGTGACATAGTTGGTTAATAATATACTACATTTTTACTAATGTTTATAAATCCGATTGATGCTTTATAAATCGTCTGATTTTATCATGTAATCAGTACAATCAGTTGCTCAATCACAGATAACTATCGACGTAGTTAAAAAACGTGCTAACCACGTGCTAGCCCTAACGATTTGACCGATCACAGTTCGATACCGTGGTATCGGTTCGGCGAACGCGTTCTCCGAGCCGAGCATAGCCGATCTGAGCCGAGCGGGGCCGATGCACGCGATATCGCGGCCGTACGTCAAACGTTAAATCAACGCGCTTGTCGGATTTTTTATTATGTCGACTGCTTTTCTCAATATTTGGCTTGCCGAAAACCGGCTAAATTATAATAAAGATTGAATGAATATATGTGCGAATAAGATATATCTCGGGAAATGGCTCGCGACTAGTATGCGCTCGTTTAATAATCCCGATCGATAACTTTTAACGCGTGTTCCATTGTGATCGCGAAAACGTTAAACATCCATGGGTAAGAAATCGTTATCACGTCGCTTATTACCGAGTCGATGGTACCTACTATACAGATGTAACAATGTGAGTAGTTGGTCGGATGAGGAATGCAGTTGGGGCCAACGATCTGCCGGAACCATACACCAAACATCCAACAATGCATTCAATGTTGTACTTTTACTTTATTTCAAAATGCTGAACTGGTGATTCACTGCTAGTTCACAGGGGGCGATAAGGGCGTCGTTTTACAATTTCAAACAATATGGTCACTTGTTCATTGAAATAGGAATTCAATTTAAGTAAATTTCCTTGTTTTTTAACCTACGATTCTGGGCTATAAAAAAAACAGTCGGGTGAAAATAACCCACAGTACCTACCCATACACTGTACAATGTAATACTCATACACTGTAATCATTTTTGTTTTTCCCTAAATACTATCAGCATAAAGGTATCCAATACTTGTTACCATTACCTACGTCAATTAATTAGTTAGATCGAATCTGACGAAACTCATTGCAACAACTTAGAAAAAAAACTTTTGGTTGTCTGTAAAGTTGGTTTACGGACGATAATTTTACGTGATAACGTCATAAGAAAAAAACATAATGAAAAATAGCATACTTTTATGAATTAAATTGAATTATTATTACTGAATTATTATTATTTTGTAAAATACAAAGCAGGAGTTAATTGAAAATTACAATTTTTTCCATAAATTATCATTTTTTTGCACTCGTTAATTCAAATATTTGTTAACTTAAATTATACAAATTAATTACAAGTTTACAACTTATATTATATATATGATGATAAAATATGATGTTTCTACTCGGACGCATCGGCCGATGGAGTGGAAGAGAGATAGATGCGTCACAAACCGAACGCTTAGGCCGATCGTGGCTCTCTATCGCTTGTTCCGCGCTCTCGCTTGCACACTCGGCTCAGGCGGAACGTGACAATGAGTCATGCTTTTCGTGTGTGCAACCGGCGTTCGTCGATTTATTAGACGTTATCACGTCAAAAAATTGCGTTTATCAAACGTTTCAGCCATTTTGCTTTTATTCTAGGTACCTACTACTATGTAAAAAAACCCAAAAAAAAATACATCCATCCGCTTTGGCGTTGCTACGAAGCATGACTCTAGCGGGATGGTTTGTCAATTTTGCGGACGGATCATGCATTTAAGACAGCTACAAGACAGTAGGAGACGAGGGCCATGAACCCTGGAGAGACCTTGAAATGAAAGTGAACATTTGGTTGCAGCTCCCGCGAATAAGGATACATCCTGGCTATTTAGGAGACATTACAGTCCATGTGGTATTTTAGTAATCAACAGCATGTTGTATCGCATAAAATTTATTCTTAAATTATACTGTGCAGTTCAAGATTTATTACTTAACTGATTATTCAATTTATTGGATTTGTTATTGTTTACAAAGGGTTCTTCGTGTAAATGATAAATAAAAGCACGCAATCTTGTTTCGCTCATATCGCGTGGGTGGGTAGGGCAAATAAGGTACAGCAGAGGAAGTAATTCATCACACTGATACCGATTGAATAAATCCAAGTTGATGATCAATGAAGAGCATAAGTATGTTGTGTTGTATTATTTGTATATCAATCAGCCGGGGTGGATCGATTGTTGTTTTCGATCTGATTGTTCTCGGAATTCAATATGATGCAGAATTAATGTAACGATCGCTGTAGAGATGTAAAGAAACAAGTACCGGGAATAGTTTGTAACCGAATAAAACAATATTCATTTATCAGTAAGTGAAATAAAACTTTTGGCTGTCCTAAAATTTTATTTATAGATAAATCTTCGCGCTGTTAAATTTCACATAACACAAAATTAAAACAATATGTAGGCATCTGATATCTTATAATATTATGCTTTTAAGCTTAACATTCCAATGGTAGAAATGATTTTTAAAAATCAGTAGGAACATGTAAATGAATTATTTAAACTTTTGACCATACATTAGAAGTTTACATTCGACTTTGGAATCTAATTACGCTCCTTCTTAAATACTTAATATTTACTTATAACAACTAAATTAACACCGTAAATTGTTTTAAAAAAACTTCATGATGTTTAAAAAATTGTTCAGGTTCACTTTGTATAATATGTTGTCCTACCGAAAAAAGAATATTATGTGGTCACAATAACATGTTATCTAAGATGTAGAAACATTATACATTTAAATCATTTTCGTTAACTGGTTAATTGTCATTTCCTGTCGAAAAAACTCTTTTGAGAAAATTATCGTAATATCAGATTATCGCCATTTTTCTGTTAATTTTCCCACCAAGTAGGCAAAGGCGTGTATTGTCCGGAGGACGCGTGGGAGTTATGGCGTAAGAGATTTCCTAAAATTTCCGAATGACCATTATATAAGTGAAACTCGAAAACTGGGCTGGCGATGGGCCAACCTCTCCCTATCCACAGTCCGAAATATCCGCTGAAATAGCCAAAATATTGTTCTGTCGGCTGTCGGCTGTCGGCTATCGAGCTCATCCCGCGGCAAATAAAATCCCCAGATAATGAAATCGGTGAAAACATCTTTATTGTCTTCTTCTAATCGGATCGCTATAAAATATGCACGTTTAATGAGGACTGAAAAACACAACTAAACAAAACTAAACTTGTATTCTGGATTACCCATTTTTTTTTCAAGCGAAAGACTAGATCGTAAGACTGATCATCCTACCTTCATGTAATAAAATGATCAAGATACACTGCACTTGGTGTACCAATGCAGTGCCCTATGCACAATTGGGTGCGGATAAGGGAAAGTAGTAGTAGTAGTTTGTTTAAGGCTTATAAAAAATGTTACAACAGAGCTTAGGATATTTTTATTTAGTTTTTCATTGTTTTGTACAATATTATTTCTGGCTTGTAACAAAAAAATCTATTTGCTATGAAAACAGTAAATAGCAAAGATATATAGTCTTTGTCTTAGTCTCAGTCTCAATTAAATAAATAAATAAAAATGTGGGAGACTGAACTATAAATGGGATGAAAAACTAATCAAGCAGTACTAAAAAAATCCTATATGGGAAAAAGTAGGGACTGTTACTACTGCTACAATGACAAATGGACAAATCATAAAATTGTGTGAAAGCCGAGAAAGACATGACATGACCAAGTACGACAAGTACTTGAAAGTGGACATGTGAAAAGTCGGAATAATCGGCGTATGTGCATGAGAAGATGTATAAATGTAGAGGAAGCAAAGGAAGTCTGTCAGGATAGAGTGGTATGGTGTTTCTATCCTCTCTGCCTACCCCTACGGGGAAATGGCGTGATGGTTAGTTATAAAATTGTGTGTTTAACAAATAGTTTTTTTGTGGTGGTGTTTTTCAACATTATCAAAATACATTACACACCCTTGTAAAATCATTTAGTAAATGTACATATTATAGGTCCACACAGGGAGCAGATTGGTGTGATTGGTAATAGTGATTAAAATACGGGTTTATTAAAAAATCTGTTAAGTACAAATTAATCTAATTATGTCAGCAGTGTGTCTCGTTACCACTCGTGTCTGGATTTTTTAAATAGTCCCTAACATAGTTTTCTTTTAAAATGACCATTCGAGTAGGCACGAGACTTGCAAAACTTTTAATAATAGTATGCAAGGTAAAATTTTGTTTTGAAGAGAAAACTATACGAAAAGAATGTATGGCGAAATGGCGTCCCGCCCACCGCCCACGGCCGCGGCCAGCCGCAGTAGGTATACAGTACGGCCCGAAAACAAGGATCCTATCATCATGTGTTTCCATTGAACTTGACATTGCAAAATATTCCGGCTAAATTTAAATCTAAACGACCCGACCGACCATGCGTTCACACGTCTTATAATTATACGCAAATAAACACACTGCTCATGTCACTATATTTGCTAAAGAATCCTCTGTAAATCCGCGTTACTTGTGTCGGATGATTTTTCGGTATTTCTGTAGGGGAAAAGCTGAAGTTTTTTGTAAAGAATATACTGATTTACAAACACGTATATGCGACCGCTGTTTTCTACGTTTGGGTCTCGTTTTAAGATAATGTAAATAATTTGGAGATAAAATGATTAAGTAATTTTACAAGTTTGAACAAACGTGTCATTAGGTTTTTAAAATAGTATTATTTTAGAATGTTAACGTTTAATAATAATTTTTGGACATTATGCACAAAAAAGAAGAGAATATTTTTTCATTAATTTATTTTTAATAATTCGGTTTCTATTATTTGACAGAACGTAAATTATCAGGATGACAGTAGATACTAACGGTTGCTGTGTCCGTTGCCTCACCTCTGTGTTCCTTACAAAGTCAAACCACCGCACACCTAAAATTATTCTAAGACACCTATTCTCAAAACTCAGAAGTCTGCTATCTTGGGCCCCGGTTAGGTGCCACGATTCGCAGCCATAGAGGAGAACAGGTGTGATGCAGGAGTTATAAAGGCGGCATTTTGTTTTAACCGAGTAAACATCCGATCGAAGGCGTTTCGGCTGGCTAGGCCATATACTACGTATGCCTCCCGAGAGCCTTAACCATGCTTGCCTATTTTACAAGGCATTAGGTTCTCGGCGTCCTGGTCGTCCACTGTTGACAATTCGTCGGCAGTTTGCGGTAAAGCTGTGGGACGTGGACTTGACTTGGGAGGACGCACGGGAGCTGGCGGCCGATCCCTTGGCCTGGAGGCAGTTTGTGGATTCCATATGCTCCACATAGGGTGCGGATATGGTATGAAGTGAAGTGAAATTATTAGGTATTTTGTGATACTGTGAGGTGAATCTTATAAGAAATCACAAATTTCGGGTAGAAGTAAATTCTTAGAGTAGGCTAGTTTTTGAAAATCTAATTTAGGGTGTCTAATTATTATAGCGCGTTCAATTACTAAAGCACCCACCCTACATAAATACAAAATATTTTTATTGTGACTGTGCATCTAACCAAGTGGGTACCGCGATATTTTTTAGAATGCACACTTAATTTGGTAGAGGACTTAACAAGTTTCAATTGGTGGGGGCTGTTCCTAAATAATTTAAGTAATTCAAGTCATTAACACTGTTTGTCTTCACAATAAACACATATGTTACATGACTCACATGCTACATAATATGTATGTATTATATTACAGAATATTCTGTATACTCCCACAATTGTTATGTATTTCACTTAGGCTGGGTTGTTTGATCATCATTAGTAATAGTTTAAAATCGAAAGTAAAAGTATAAATTTTCAAATAAGATAACAAATAACAAAATTTTAAAATGTTTACTATTGCTTCGCATTTTCGACTTTTACTAACGATCAAACAACCTAGCCTTATTTAACAATTTTTTTTTTTTTTTTAAATAGAAAAGAAACATTTGAGTTCTTATGATATACTCAAATATTTCCTTTTCGGGCTGCTTTCAAACAGTCGGAAATAACTGGAATAATAAATAAAGACGCTGGACTCACGATACGGAAGTTCCGGGTTCGATTCCCGGTGAGAACATAAAAATAAAAAGTGATTTTTCTCAAGCCTGGGTGTTTGTAACGTTGTTCCCCTCTGTAATTGGGCCTCCTGGCCTGTTGAGGTGGTTAAATAAAAATATAAAATAAAATAAACTGTGTCAGAAAGCAGGAAACAAGATGTGTTGGAGTGGGATTCGAACCTAGAGATTCTAATCCGGAATCCCCGAATCTACCACTAGACCACAACCCGGCTCGAATTTTTCTAAACATTTTTTTAGAAGTGTAAAAAAACTTAACTGAGTTGATTTTACGTTAAAAATGATTTTTCACCAAATATCTACAATATACACTACCTTTGTAGTATTTCAAGTGAATGTAGTTTTTACAGCAGCTTAGATCTTTCAGCGCTTTGTATCGGAAGAAAATCGCTTTATACAATTTATAGATTGGCTTCTTTGGCGATGTTGAGATTGGCGAGAAACAAAAACTAACAAACATTTCATTGTTACTTAGTTTTTATTCTGAGAAATTCGAACTCTCCGATAATATGAGCTGCTTGTATCAGATTATATCTTATTGTATCGCTATCGGATGCATTCTTCGCAGTATATTATTCTTTTACAACAGTTTTAAGATCCAACCTTAAACCAAGAATTTCTTTGTTTTAGGATCCAACCAGCATTTTTTGCTTCATAGCTGAACACAATAGAAGAGAAAATTACTAACGTAGATAACACCAACTTCGTTGTAATGGAAAATACTAAAAAACTTGACCCGTGTCTAATAGATTATTGTATAGATATATCTCATACAGATAGCTAAAAAATGCAGTATATTTTAATACACTCGTAGATCCCAGAATCATGAAAGCTCAAACAAAATTGAAATATGTACGTATTGAATATTGCCTTCTGCATTAAAAAAAAATCCAATTTAAAGTTGCTAAGTGGGATTGACTGGTATCAGGTTTTTGAAATGGGTTTTACTGATAATGCATGTTATGTGTACATTATTATTGTTTTGTTGATTTGATTTTTTTTTAAATAATTAATTGCTTATGTACATATGATCTACTTTTGAACAATAATAGGTATATTTGTAATTAATTCTCTGATTATAATTTGGTATTTCAATGTATTTATATTTTACTCATTTAATTATTTACTATGGAAAAGTTAATGTTAGTATGTGGTTTAATTATCGGTATCGGTAAAGACCAAATAAATAAATTTAAAAAAAAAAAGTGGGATTGACAATGAAAGAAGCGAGTTTGAAGCGAGAATGTTTGCCGGCGACACGATCTTTTGGGGGTGGGCTGGGCAAGTGCTGTGGTGACCACATACCTACCCCACTTTGGAATAAAGGTGGCAATATAAGGAGATTAATTTATTATAAACGGACTATTTTGTTTTTTATCGACTACTTTTGTAATTTTATTTTGTGATGTTTTCAGGGTATTTTCAAATGTTCAATTACAGCGGGTAATACTGTAGATTTCCTTGCCTTCAGGTAATAAAATAAAAATATACAGATCACTGCACGTGGTGTTCCAATTCAGTGTTCTATGAACCATTGGGTGCGGCGGATCAGGGAAAGTAAGTAATTCTATAAAACTTTTGTTTGTAATCACACTCATACGGAATGAAGAAAACCCTATGGTTTTATTCTGCGCTCAAAGGTACCTAGTGTAGTTACAGACATGAGAAAAATGAGCACCAACCTGTTTTTGTCAAGCCAATACATATCATTACTACTTCAATTATTTTATTTTAAAAGAGTCGCAAAGATGATGCGCAAAAAAACCACTCACCTCGTACCTATCTATTTCAAACTGAGAACCGTGGATAGCAAAGGGAATCAATTTCCGTGACGGACAAAGCAATCAAAATTCTTGCACGTCTACCGGACCGAGTTACTCACAAACCAGCGCAGCGCTAGCTTCACATAAACGCCTCGACAAGAAGTTATGTACATGAACATTGAACACTCTTGGTATTAAGACTCGATAGACTATTAGTGCGACAGATTATTTTATTTTATTATCTTGCAGAAGCTGCAAACATAGCTCTGTGCTCTGTGCCCGAGATGAAGCTCCCCATTTGTAATAAAGCGGATGAGATGCAATGTTTTATTTTCTATACGTACAACTGAGAGTATACATATCACTGTACCAGAGAAATTAGCATATAACCAACACGTGTTTTCTCTATTATGTTACGATTAAAAATCATACATTTAATTTATCTAAATTAACTATGATTTGCTAAAGAAGGCGACTCAATTAGTACAATTCTCCTTCGATATCCTTAGTTTAAAACGCCCTTCGCTCACCGCAACTGTAAATCACCATAATGTTATTGCTCTGTTTTGATGTTTATTACGTTTGCTGTTATATTATGCGATAAGTACGATTCAACTGTAATTTGGCGAGGGATCAAAAATTTGCTCGTTTGCATGAACACAAAATAAACTTTACATAAAAAACATAGCAAAAATGTAATCATTTTTAACCTTGACAACTTGGTTTCTCGTTTCTCAAGATCCTGAAATTACAAGATGGATTGATTTTTTCAATCAAATTTTGATCAGTGACATTAAAAAAAAATTACGTTATTTTACTTTTGTAAATTTTTTATTATCAGAAAAATTATTGTATTTGTAGGCGCAGTAACAATATCACCGAAAAAGGAATAATATGCATGTATCTTACTAAATTGAACTAACATAGAGAAAAAGAGAAATAAACACCTGTAATATTATGAGCATTTATTCTAGATTTTACGCATAGGCGGGTATCTTATCTTATTATTTATCAGGCCCCCAATCAGTAACGCAATTTTGTTTTTTTTTTCAGAAGAGTTTTCGTATTCTTCAAATCGATATCAAACATCATAAATTTAACAAGCTAAATGGCTCATATCTCAATTTAACACGCACATTAATAACCGCCGATGCATGTTTTACTGGATAATAATGTTTTTTCGAGAATAAGAGTCTTAGTTGTATTTTTGTGTTTGAATAGCTGATTTATTTTTAGAAAAGGGGTAATTTTTTAATAGCTTTGTACGCCTAAAACAACTAACAGTAATTGCATTCAAAACTCAGGACGGTATAAATAAAAAACATATTAGTTCTTCTATGTCAAAACTTACAAAAAACAAAATTAATAACATCAATGCTAAGACATTCTTATCGTCATAATTATTCCACATAATATTTTATATTCGCTTCATATTTATGTCGAAGTTCGTGGATTCCACAAACTGCCGCTAAGCTAAGCGATCAGCTCTTCCCAAAAACATAGGTTCGTAATATAAAATTGTCTTTATTTTATTTTCTTGAGATATATATGGCATTTATTTGTCTATTTTTGTGATACGTTATTTCAAATAGTCGAAATTTATTAGGTATAGTAAAAACAGCAGCTAAAATCGTTGGGAGTAAAGCAATATCGCGTTGATCATGATTCTGTATGTAGACTGCGGCTGGTAGAAGCAGAAGACTTGAAAACATTTGGTGTATTTGTGCACAAGCATTAAAACTCCAATTTGTGGAGTATTTGAAGTTACCGGTGGCGGCAGGGCGGGAATAATGCAGCAAGATGCAAGTCCAGTAATAGAACCCATCTCCTCGAGCCGGGAGCAAAACACATCCACCAGATATAACGGGCCAGACTTAATACTTTTTACTCTATTATCGACTGTTGGCTTTATCTTAACACGAGAATACCCGCAGTCCGGAGCCGCCGCCCGTTATTTCCACGTTATTAGGAGAACAAAAATATACCCAGCAGAACTTAAAATCAACAAAGATGCTATTGGTGCAAATAATACGTGTATCATTAGATAAGGTCGATAATAAGTTAATTTAAATTGCGTGTAGGATTCTGTTTAACTACATTATGTAAAAATTGACGTTGAAATGAGGGATTTCATATTGTACACTTATTGGTTTTGTAAAGTACCAGAAAATACCAGATGTATTGACAACATTCTAAACATCTATCTAAATTATTTCTAAAATAATATTATCAATATTAAACTATTTAAGTAGGTAATGCACAACTTGACTAATAAACGGAATAATGATGGTGGTGGCGTAACTAGTGTCACTATAAAGGGTTGCTCTAATTTCTGTAGTGATGGAAAATTGAAAAATAAATACTTGTGCATAATATTGTTATTTTATTATCAGACTTTATATAAACATTAGCTTTTACTGCCCAAAAGAGACAAGATAAGATTTTTAATCGCTTTTTCAGTTGAATCATACAAAGTTATCATCGCTAATCATTCACAGCAAACAAAATAGGTACTATTTAATTATATTCACGTCAAATGATTCAGAGATTACGTTACAGAGATACGTATCAGGCATACTATCTTTAGCACTAACACTCGCTAGATTTATATTCTACCATAACGTCAGCAATGATGGTTAATTAGCGGCATTATCAAAAGATTACGTGGAAGAGTTTTTGATAGCAATGAAAATATTAATAAATTGATTAGCAAGGACAAAAATAATTCATTGGGAAATGCGAATAATATATTCATTACCTACCCACTTTTCCCACATACCTAATATGGCTTTACAAAATTAAAAAGATATTATGGAAATATATTTTTTTGGTGTAGGTAAGATCCAGGATACATAAGGATCTTACCTACTACAAAGTTTGTTTGCCAAAAATGCTTAGCGAATTTCTCAACAGACGAATAAGAGTTCAATATATTTACAAGTTTCGAAATTTGTCATATATATTATCAGATGATGGGTGAATGGGGAATGTTGTAATACATCAAGTGGCCACATAACCAAGCCAATAACAGGTCATAGCCCTGTAAACGCCCAGATAATCCACTTTCATTTCCAGACTTTCCCTGTCTCTGTTGGGATATCAATCATATTTGATATTAGCCCAGCATGGGTATGATCTAGTAATTTGTCTACAAGTATTTGTACTCATTCAAAATGTTGTTATCAATAGTTGATTATTGACTCTATTGTCGTTATTTAGACAGTCCAATCTAATGCAAATATACCTACCCATGTCGTGTTAAATTACCAAGTTTATAAAAATGCTTTTTTTCTTAAAATGTTTCTCGAAATGACTTTGTATTGCGTCATATTATATTTATCAATACGCCAAGGAAAATGTGAGCTCGATCATTCTTGACAACTTTGTATGGTTGGTACTGCTGCAGTATATAAGAGTAAAAATAAAACAAGTGCAATGTATTAATGAAGTGTTGACATTGACACTAACTAGGCTTCGTTGCATAATGTTAACAAACACTGCACGTTTTACCCGCTGAACTATGTAACTTTATGTTTTCATAACAAATATAGAATTTTACAAACAGCAGATTGTATTTTATAATAATAATTATATTGATTCTGTCCTGACATACTTCCCTTGCTTCCTCTACATTCATACATCTTCTCATGCACATACGCCGATTGTTCCGACTTTTCACGTGTCCACTTTCAAGTACTTGTCGTACTTGGTCACGTCACGTCATGTCTTTCTCGGCCTTCCTCGGCTTCTACATCCAGGCACACATGCATTTAAACTTCTTATGGCCGTTCTTTCATCACTCATTCGCTCCACATGACCAAACCATTGTAAAAGCCCTTTCTTGATTTTGTCGATAATGCTTATCTCAGCCTTGCACTCTGCTCTAATTTCGACATTTGTACACCTATCATAAATGGTCTTACTACACATTCGCCTGAGAGATCGCATTTCAACAGCATTCAGTCTACTTTCATTCTTCTTTTTCCAACAACACGCTTCACTACCATACATAAGGGTAGGTATATCTTTCTAGTAATATTTTATTGACGTTTCAATAAAGATATTTTTTATTGGAATGAATAATGCATACTTACCTAAGACTTAGTAGTTATAAGTATTCTAGCGTAAATATAAATATAAACATCATTGAAATTTACCGTAAGTACTAAAAAAAACATCTATCCCGTAGGTTAGCAAACTAATTGTTAAGTATCTTTTATAAGATGACAATCTGATTTTACTAGTTAATATGTAGGTATTATAAGAAATATTATGGGAAATAAGAACTTATCGAAAGAAGCAAAATTGGCAGTACACAGCGGAGTTCTGGGTACCAACCCTTATGTATGGTAGTGAAGCGTGTTGTTGGAAAAAGAGAAGAATGAAAGTAGACTGAATGCTGTTGAAATGCGATCTCTCAGGCGAATGTGTAGTAAGACCATTTATGATAGGTGTACAAATGTCGAAATTAGAGCAGAGTGCAAGGCTGAGATAAGCATTATCGACAAAATGAAGAAAGGGCTTTTACGATGGTTTGGTCATGTGGAGCGAATGAGTGATGAAAGAACGGCCAAAAGAAGTTTGAATGCAAGTGTGCCTGGATGTAGAAGCCGTGGAAGGCCGAGAAAGACATGGCATGACCAAGTACGACAAGTACTTGAAAGTGGACATGTGAAAAGTCGGAACAATCGGCGTATGTTCGTGAGAAGATGTATGAATGTAGAGGAAGCAAAGGAAGTATGTCAGGACAGAGTGGTATGGCGTTCTATCCTCTCTGCCTACCCCTACGGGAAAATGGCGTGATGGTTAGTTAGTTAGTTTTTATGTATTATAATATTATAGTAATAGTTAGTTAGTTTTTATGTATTATAATATTATAGTAATATGAAATTGTATTGACGCTTATTATACAGGCATATCTATGCATCTATGTATATAATGTGTGTTTGCCAGTTTTTTTTTTTTTTTTAATATACTAGGTAGGTACTAGGTACTAGGTAATGAAAACATTATACATGTTATAGTGTCGATATGTATGCGAGATTGTGAAAATGTATCAAAAATAAATATTGGCATCAGCAGCAGAAAATGTTTGCACATTTTGTGATTTGTTCGATGTTATTTTATTTAACTTAGCCAATTGACAGTAATTACTTTGCCCCGGTAACACCTGCTAGATAAATAAATTATTTATCATATGACTGCAATCGATCGAGAAAAGATTCAGAAAAATACTGTACAAGACACAACGCACGTACCTATACAAAGGAACACGAACGTCTCGTGTACAAATATTATTTGACATTCAAGATCGCTTGCATCAATGCATCTCGCGAATAAAAATTGTTATAACATTTCAATGATATCCTAAACTCACCTAAAAATATCTACGATTTTTTCATTTTGTATCCCTACAGAGATGAGGTAGAATTTTTTCAAATTCAGGAATATAGATATTCGAGCGTTTACAGGGCTTATGACCTGTCATTGGCTGGGCAATTTATGTACTACAACATTCCCCATTCCGCTTATTAGCGAATATCCACACCAGGTAACATTTTTGATTTTGTATATATGTTACGAATCGAAAACCATTCACCAGCGCGTAACTAGCTCCATCGATTATTATAATTATTATATGGACAATTTATAAAGCGCTGTTTTTGCGAAAAATCGCCTCAATAGCGCTGTACAGTAAGAGGCTAGATCTCAACTCGTCCTGCAGCTACCAAGCGCATTGACGGTTGGAGAACTCTAGCCCCTGATTAGAAATATAAACAGATTTTAATGATAAGTTAGAAAATTATGCAATATTATGTAGGTGTACTTAGCAAAGTAGGTAAAAGTGTTTTTTAAACTGATTTTCACTAAGTAGGAGGCTAGACAACAATCCATCTTGCAGCTTCAAAGCGCATGGATGATTGAGGATCTAGCCCCCTTTGTACTACGAATCTACACTGTGTGGTATTTGCATTGATATTGAAGTTAAATATTTATTAGCAAATTACTTAATTTTTGTAATTAAGACTTTGACCGAGTTAAATTAATTACTAGTAATCGCCTGCAGATGACTCTGCAATTTATTTAACTTATATTTGGACCAGGAATTTTTTACAACATTTTGGGTGTGTTCAAATACTTGTACACAAATCTGGATTCATGTTTCATTTTATTTGTGACTATTTTTAAATACTTAGGTTATTTTCAACAAATTCTGCCATATTTATTATAATAGCCTATAATAGGTACTTTAATAATTAATACTTTAATAATTTTTACCTAATGACAGTAAGTAGCAAAAATAATTCTGAGAATACAACTGTTCTATTACGAGCCAAGGAATTAATTAAAAATAATAAAACATAGAACAAAAACATTTAAACAAAAAGAAAAAACTCTTGTATGCAATGACAAATAAAATCAATTCGTTTTACAATTCAAAACCTTGGTAACAAAGAATTCACCTTCAAAGACTAAAGTTTTCAGCTGATCGGTTTTCTGGTGTTTATAATCATTTACATAAAATACTGAAATAGCCCAACTTGAAAAGAAACAGCAACACGTGACTTAATATTACTAGTATAACGTTAGCTGTGATCAAATATATTATTTTAGATTTAATAGATTAAAAAATATATTTACCTCCAGGATTTTTTTTATTATGTTAGTTTTTCGATGTTTTAATATAAAGCAAATCGGTACTTTCATTTCAGTTTATATTTATAGAATTTAGGTACCTAAAGTAAACTGGGGCTGAAGAACAAGACTGATGATCTTGCTCTCATCAATATTCACTGCAATGATCAATATTCACTGCACTTTCTGTACCAATGCAGTGCCCTATGCGCCTTTAGGTGCGAATAAGGGAAAGTTGTAGTATGTGTGATGGGTAATATTATGTTTATTCAAACGGGTTGTAGTCGCGGGGGTTAAGTTTAATTTTAAGCCAAATTCCGAATCAAATTTTCTGCATTATTTATTTATTTATTTCAAATGTTACTTTTTTTTCTTTGTTAAAGAGATACCTCGCTGGGCAAACATTTTAACATTTACAAGTATGATACATTTTTTTACGAAGATGCGATTTTTTTTTTACATTTTTTGCATACAGTGGAAGGTGTTTATATATTTTTGGAGATAGGAAGACGTGGCTTTTTTGTCCAGTAGAGCTGTTATTTATTTTTTGTACGGCTAGTAAAAAGTAGTAGTAGTTGTAAACATTTACAACTTTATTAAAACACTCTTCGACGGTTACCTACCACAACTGGGATCTCCACAGTATAACAAATATAAGGAACATTTTGGGCATGTTCAAATACAAATCTGGATTTATCCCAAGACAGGAGTAGGTATATATTTCATTTTATATCCCTACAGAGATGAGGTAGAATTCTTTTGCTAATAAATACTTAACTTCAATATCAATGCGTAGATGAAGCTATTAACGCGCTGGTGGATGGTTTTCGATTTATAACATATATACAAAATCAAAAATGTTACCTGGTGTGGATATTCGCTAATAAGCGGAATGGGGAATGTTATAATACATAAAGTGGCCACTTAACCCAGCCAATGACAGGTTATAAGCCCTGTAAACGCTCGAATATCCATATTCCTGAATTTGAAAGAATTCTACCTCATCTCTGTGGGGATATAAAAATGAAATATAAGGAACTTTTATGAGATTGATTTTACTCAATGGAACTGATGTCAACGATAATCATATTTTTTTTTAATGTAGCCGCTTGATCATGGTCAATTTTTATTTAAATATATTGTTAGTAATGATCTTTTACAAGACTAGGAATACTCTATAGTGTGTTGGAATTACATAATAATTGACCAACACTGGAAGATTTCCAAGTTCAAGAGAACAGACCCGTTGCGAGATCATAAACAGAAAAATTAACGTCAATCCATGTGTCAAAGTCCTCCCAGCGACGAATTTCTGTGCCCAAGTTCCGGTGCCAATTTTCTTCAGGCAAGATCGTGCGTAACTTCAAATGAGATAATTCATTTTTCTTCTTTGAGAAGTAACGCTTAACAATTTTTCTCCGTCAGTTTTCATCACATATCTTATTTACCAAACGAAACTGACGCTGACGTGTTGAATATAATTTTTATGACAATTATTCAGATTTTAAACGGGTACTAAAATAGAACTTGTTATTAATTCGTTGAAATTTACTATTGTAAAACACTGAAAATTTAAAAAAAGGAAACTAAAAAAGTGATAAGAAATTAGGAAATTTTAAATCGCATGTATTAATAATAAATTAGGTCAATAATTACTCGAAAACAATTTTTTTAAATTATTTTTCTAACGAGCGCGTCTCAAATGTGATGCTATTATTTGATATATTTGATCGTCAATAGCATAAAAAATAACATTATTCTTAAAGTAAAAATTATTATAATATTGCAAATTTATTTTAAGAGTTGTCAACATTTGTTTATTACCAGTTGGAAGTTGCCAACTTGTAAACGTAAAAAGCCATAGTTTATTTTTTCCCCGCTATCCTTCGACAAATCTTTTCTAACTTTTTAAAAAAAACTCTCTTTTTAAAAATTGACAAAAATAAATTATGCTTGAATCCCTATTACCAGATAGGTGACTATTTTAAAGATCCAAACCCTTGGACGTGATAATTTATGTTTGTATAGTTTTGTTATGTTATTTTTACTATAATATTATGATTTGTGATATTTTTTGTGTATTGTAATCTTTTGTTTTTATAATAATGACGTCAAAAAGTGATTTGTATCCTACTTTGAAAAAAAATAATTAAAAAAATAAATAACAAACGTTTTGTAAATTTTTGTGGATATCCATAGTTTAATCAAATATCAATTCGGAAAATAAATATAATAGTTGTTCATTAAAATATGGAATAAATATTAAATGAACAAATTACAAAAATAATGACTTTTTTATGATTTTTATTCGTTTTATAATCAAATGAAAAATATTATAATGAATGCAACCAAGAGAAACCGACCGTAAAATAAGTCAAGATAAATCTTTTAACTAATAAAGATGATTGCTAAAAAATGCTTAATAATCTTCTCAACAGATGACACCAGCATAGAAAATTTCGTAATGCGGAACGACGCTGACGTAGACGAGTTCAATATATATCAGCTCCAAAAATTTGTCATAAATATGGTTATCAGATGATGGGCGGAATGGGGAATGTTGTAGTACATCAAATGGCCACTTAACCCAGCCAATGACAGGTCATAAAGCCCTGTAAACGCCTAGATAACCCACATTCGCTTCCAGAGTTTCTCTGTCTTTGTTGGGATATCAATAATATCTAAATTAAATCGTTCAATATTGTTTGGTCGAGGCAAAGTGGTTTGATTTTTATTTTCTTCACATACAACTGACCGAAGTCGCTGACTAACACTGAGTCAGTTTTGGCTGCCTCAACTAACGAGGTTTATTGAGGACTTTGATGATCATTAATTTGTACCGTTTCTAACTCGATCCAGTGATTGTAAACCAAAGGTTATATTCGTTAATTTACTGGTGAATTCCATTTATAATTAATGGTTTTATTTTATTACTCAAAAAACTTTTGGCTGTCTGTAAAGTCGGTTTACGGACGATAATTTTACGTGCTAACGTCATAAGAAAACATTGATGAAAAATAGCATACTTTTATAAATTGAATTGAATTATTACTGAATTATCATTATTTTGTATAATACAAAGCAGGAGTTAATTGAAAATTACAATTTTTTCCATAAATTATCACTTTTTTTGTTTTTTCTTCTTGTGTGCTGCTGCTGTCTCCCTTCTACTCGGCGCATCGGCCGATAGAGTGGAAGAGAGATAGATGCGTCACAAACCGAACATTTAGGCCGATCGTTCCTCTCTATCGCTTGTTCCGCGCTCTCGCTTGCACACTCGGCTCAGGCGTAACGTGACAATGAGTCATGCTTTTTCGTGTGTGCAGCCGGCGTTCATCGATTTATTAGAAAGGGGTTTATAAATGTTAGAACTTACAAGTAGTAGACAAATTAATAAAATATTTTCGTGTAAATCAAGTTGTTTGAAAGGTATTTAATTCAGTATGAAAAAAATCATGAAAGTAAAAGAAAATCTTTTTTTTTTTTTTTTTTCAGCATAACGGTTCTGTTAATTTTTATAATTTCCGTGCTCTGTTTTCATTTAAAACCAAAAATCTTATGTAAAAATACACATTTGAAATAATATAATATGTAGTATACCTTTGGTTGTAATACTAATTGTCTCTCTTTTCCTACAACTGAAAAATAAACGCCAAGTACACGAAAAAATAAATAAATATGATGTTTTTAAAACACTACGATTCAATTATTATATTCCAAAAATATGTTAATGAATGCATGAGACTTGTGACGCATCGGTACTGAGAACTGAAGTAAGGGTAAAAAGTTATTGTCGGCCTGAAAATGTTCTTACGTAATATCAGCTGCAAAGCCTTCATGAAGGATGAAGGGTGGTGATGGGGGGGGGGGCGAGGGGGAACCAGTAGTTACGTAACCAGTAATGGTACCGCTCGATAAGGCAGATCCCAACTACCCCCGGCTGCAGCCTACTAGTCGAAAGGTTACTAATAACAATCATTTCACTATCGATATGTAGGATTTCACCATCCCATTGTGAGAAAAGAAAAATAATGCTAATTTCAGCAATTTTATAGAAGTTCCACCACTTTACACTTATACGTAAAAAATGCTACTCTGCAAATGTCCAAGAAATCAAAAACTGCCAACATTTCAATTTAAATATTTCATAAAATGAAGTATTCATGTATGAATTTAATTGAGGATCGTGGATTTTTTATTTTTCAGTAAAAATATTTCGAATAAATATAAAATATACTTGAATTAATCTCCTATTACAGAAGTTATTTGGAAACTTTTTCTTTCACAAGTAAAAAATTTTTTATATAAAAATATATATGACCTCGAATGGCTAAAAATGGTTTGGATTTTTAAATAAATGATTGCTTTTTAATCATAGGCACAGATCTCGATCTTATTATCAATATGTACTATAATGACAATTATTCTTTTAGCATATTATTTAAAATGTAAAAACATATTTTGTACTGATGACGCAAACTTTCTGATACTGTCGATGAATTTTGAATAGTGTCGCCGTTTTATTCCGTGCCATGAAAATGTTTGAGCACGATGCATCTCGAGCGAATGCGGCCTTCGGTATTCTGCGCAAGTCGGCGACGGTCAAGGTAAAGCCAGAGTGACGCTGCATCTTGCACGAGTGCCGAGTGCCGGGTGCTGGGTAGGTGCACGGTACCAGCGAGCCAGGGGGTGGGGTGCTTGCATAATACCCTCTCGGGAAATGCACTAGAAAAACCGCCGTGGCCTTAAAATATACCTACCCATAGGAATATCACGAATACGTGATACAGCTTTTTTAAAAACCAGCAATAACTAACAATTCATTATTATTTTTGTCAATCAGAAAAAACGTATTATCACATTAAGTTGGCCAATTATTTTAAATGCGAATTAAAAATATAACATATTGCTCCTAAGCAGTTATTTTTTTTCTTGCAATTTGCAAACAGATTTCTGTGTTCTCGCCTTGAATCGAATCCGGAATCTGCGGAGTCCAGCGTTTAAGCACTTAAGCTACAGAGGACGTCCATTTTGTATCAGTACAAAAATACGCATAAATAAAACACGAAACCTACCATAAGATACCAATATATTATAGCGCTGATTCACGTCTAGATTCTGACCAAAAAATGTTACGAAATACGCGATTTTATACGTGCAAAATTCAATTTCCTTTATTAGTATTGTGAGGGAGATTTAACATACTAAAAAATCATAGCGCAGATAGCGCTATCTCGTATGGAGATATATCAAAGTGTATAACAAATCGTATACTGGATATAAAAATATACCGAGCTTTATAAAAACATTGAAATGAAAACAGTTTTATGATTTCGGTTGGTATTCTCATGCTTCAGTACTCAATAAACCTTTCGGTAGTATTTGTTGAGCTGTTCTTCAACGACGCCGACGCTCATTGTTTATGACTCATAACAGGAACGAATCGATTGTTTATTTTGTTTACACCCATAACTGCGACCATCAAAATATAAGGCAATGGAGATGTCGGTACCACGACGACCGTCTACTACTGGCTGACGACTGACATTTTATTTCGCAGCTTATCCTAACCACACATTTTTTTACCTATATTAATTACCTGTACTTGTTATTATTCAAACAATTTTCAAAATTGCTTTTACCAAGTTCCTACTGATTATTTTTTTTCAGTGCCTCTTGAGAAGTTACAAAAACCAGGGATTTTTCTAAAAAATGTAAAAATACATCTGGCATTAATTTAACATTAGACTTGGCTAACTTGGAAATATTACATAACAATATACAAGTTGTGTGCACGGCTACATGAAGTGCGTGCGTCAGAAGATATGTAACATTAATCACAAAAAACCTGGCTAGGGATATTTTTGTGTTATTGATCCACGGATGTGTTATTTCACACCTAAACTTCCCTTAGTATTGGGAAAAATAAACTTAGAAACGAATAGGTAATTGATTTTTCAACATCGTTTCAATGTTTTTAGCCCCTAAACCTGAAATAAAGTTGAGGGCGAATATGAAAGATCCCTGACAACACTACTCACATATTTATTATATGTATACGTACGAGAGGACTCTCATCTCTCATCCTCTTATTATGTCTAGAGGAAGGTAACGTCATGTGCATACATTAATGTGGACTACATACATGTGACATGCACCTATACTCCTACAGATTATAATATAAAGGTAACATTATCTTGCACCTACTATAAGCCTCGCCAACTCTGGTAGTTTATGATTTTCTTTATAAAACTCAAGTTTAAAAATAAAGGTAACATTCATTATCGATTTATAATATATCATCGATTTATAATGTTCTGTTGCTTTATTTACTGCTTTTTTGGTATATTATGCTTATTTTTATGTGTGAAAATGGAGTTCGTCAATAAATATAAAAAAAATAATAACAAAATTTAAAAAAAAGTCGGTATATCAAAACACCATCTCTTTGATTTCTCACAGGCACACGATTATAGTAAAATATACCGGAACCGGAACTGGTTCGAATGAAAAATCGAATATAAATTAATACTGCATCTATTTTTCTCTAATCCGCACCTAATGGTGTAAAATACATAGGGAACTGCGTTGGTGCACTAAGTGCAATGAATCTTGATAGTTTTATTACATGAAAACAATATGATCAGGCATACGCTTCAGTGGATTCCAAGGTATCCCGTGAAATATTTGTATGTGATAAACCACGTTTAATGAGAATATATAAAATTAAATTAAAACAACAGACAGCACTGATTTTGTTGTTGTTTCGAACACGTATTCTTTTTCGAAGGACACGATGCATTATATTAATAAATCAACGTTGCCCTCGTATCTCACGTCAGTTTTCAATGTTTATCGACATGGCAACTCTATTCTAATGAGGCTAATAAGTTCACATATATCAGGTGACTGTGTGACTGTAGGCTGCAATAATACTCACCTTCCGCCCGAAACCATATGACATACCATACTGCCGGCAGCCGACTCGACTGCCATATTGGCGACTGCCACCGGCGACTAGCGTAACGCGTGGATTACGAAGGATTTTTCTATATTGACGGAATGCATTTAGCGACAGCGTACAATGGACGTCATCATTTTTAACGCATATTATGTAAAATGTTGTCATATGTCAACAAGACGAGTGGCAATGCGACTGCCTGAAATATAATAAATCAAAGCCAAGTAAAAATACGTCATTTATCATTAAAAATGTTATTAAAAGAAATCTTTTTATTTAGATTTTTAGACTGGTTTCAATAAGTCTGAAATAACTGTGCCAGAAAGCAGAAAACGAGTTATGGTAGAGTGGGATTCGAATCCAAGGATTCCAATCTGGAGTCCCCGACTCTTATCTGCCTGAAACATAAAATAACTATGCAATTACATAGAAACACGTTGATTCCATAATGATATTATGAGTGAGTTCATAGTACCTAATATCTAACTACTTTGCCTTGTTGGCGGTGGGCCAATATTCAGTTATCATAATAAGAACAAAAACACTCATAATAGTCAACAGCATTAGCATTCTTATAACAAGAGATCAACGCCCTTTCAAATATAAATTGTATCAGGCTCAGATTTAGGCCACAACTTGCAGAAAAGTTTAAATTTCGTAAGGCGGATATTATTTGATCATTTTTATAGTGAAATGTTGGCAATTTCGTAAGTGTTTCGATAAAGCAGACTTTTTTCTTTTAGCTCGAACTGATTCATTAAAATTAAGTATCTTCATAACGCAAACACATAATTCGTAATTTTTGTATTTTATGTTTAAAAAGTGTTCTTTGCAATAAACTTAGAAGAAAAGCAATGGTGATGGATCTTTTTTCGGTAGAACGCCTAAAACGTTTTCGTATCAATCAATAATTTTCGAGTTGCTATGTAATCTGTATGCTGTAAATGTTTGCTCATTTTCATTGGAGCATTAATATCATTTACAGATGAGTGCCAAAATCTTCTGCGATAAAAGGGATAGGTCTAATTAATAGTCTCTAAAGCACATCGAAACTATTCCAAGGATAGTAATCTGTAATCATCCGTCATCTATAAAGATTCGTCTATCACTTGATACTCTTACTCTCGTTTCTTGACATCGTGACATGTGTGGGGAAAAGTAGCGTATGAAAAACTGACAATACGCTTTCATATTATAAAGTTTCGTCAGCAAAAAGGTAATTAAAGGTAAGTAATTGAAATTACTTCTACTACTAATACTACTTTTCCTTATCCACCTATTTGTGCATATTTTAAATTACATAAAGCATAAAGCATGATCTAGGTAGACATTGAATTGTGATTTGTAACCAACTACTCACTTTGGTTAAGGAGTGAATATAACTATACCTGTCTCTGTTTTACGAAAGCATGAACATCATTATGTAGGGAGGTTTTATTGTATATTCTGATGACTTGTCTTATATGGGATTATTAAAATCCCGTTTATGTCGAATGATTTGGTGATTTACGCCAATAAAAGTTACACAGTAGAAAAATGATTGATTTTCATGAAATATTAGTTTAGAAAAAATCATTATCATACCATATCCGCTCCCTATGTGGAGCATATGGAATCCACAAACTGCCTTCAGGCCAAGCGATCGGCCGCCAGACGCAAACTGCCGACGAATTGTCAACAGTGGACGACCAGGACGCCAAAAACCTGATGCCTTGTAAAATAGGCAAGCATGGTTAAGGCTCTCGGGAGGCATACGTAATATATATAGCCTTGCCAGCCGAAACGCCTTCGCCGGATGACAGTAGATACCAAGGGTGGCTGTGTCCGTTGCCTCACCTCTGTGTTCCTTACAAAGTCAAACCACCGCACACCTAAAATTCTTCTAAGACACCTATTCTCAAACCTCAGAATTCTGCTATCTTGGGCCCTGATTAGGTGCCACGATTCGCAGCCATGGAGAAGAACAGATGTAGAAAAAAACGTAAAGTCAACATAGTTATGATCGAATTTAAAGAAAACAAAATAATAAAATTGTATTACAGATACATGAAATCATCAGGTTAGTTACATAAGTCACTTTTTATTAGGAGGAAAAAAAATTGCCAAAACCACTTTGAAGTTGTTTGTTTAGCAAAATCTTAAATCCGTGAAATATTTTCATTGCTGTTCTATGATTAGATTCGATATCAAAATTTACAAAAACCCTGGCCACAAACCAAACGATCTATCTCAAGGAGTTGTGGTGAAATCTGTTGTGCCTATCCCGCGTAACACAAAATATTAATCTTCGCTTAGTTTATTGCCTATCAATATACCTAATGATATTTCAAGAACTTGCCAAGTGCACGATTGTTAATTACAAAATGTCTTATTATCATTTCATAGCCAACTAGTAATTAGGTTTATAAAATAATGTCGATTTTAACAATGAAGGCATTACAAACAATATCGTGAAATTAATGGCCCTTACTAAAAATAAAACATCTTTCTTCATTGGTCTGTCAAAAGACCATAAATAATAATGTTTTTAAAAAATAGCAGCATAAGCTTACGCTTAAATCTATAAACTACTCTTGTTAAAACACATAATATTCACTGAACAGTAGGTAAGCTATGTTCCCTCTGCTCTGTGTAAGAGTCTGTATAAGTGATTATGATAAGTGACCGAGTCTAAAATCGAACCAATCTACTTTAAAATGCACACAATGAAAAGTCATGATCGATAAGAACCTATTTTTGAATTAAATGTATTCAAATGTGTTAATTTCACAAGTAATTTGAAACTAATGTACCTAATATACCTACTTATAGATCAGTAGGGTTATACATAAATCAACATTGCAAAAATTCCCTTCAGAAATTTTATTGGTCTTACCTTTAGGGGGGATTTCTGATGGTATTAATTCGGAATTACAACCAAATTCTGCCATTGTGTTAGCCGCAGATTTTAATATAAAGGGAAATCGCTAAGTTACTTGCTAAATCCATGTTTTTTTGTACACTTAAAAAATAACTGCAAAATTTAGCAAAAACTATTTCCTCTTGAATTCAAAATTGCATCTAACGCAACGGCGGAATTTTGTAGAAATTTCGAATTACGACTAGGTACCGTAGGACCTTCCAAGATTAGATTAAAAATCTGTAGTGAGTTTTCGTAGCTTTTGCCTTTAAAAAATGTCTAACCCTACTGGACTAATAGAATAGACATGTGATACATTTCACTAACGTGCGATAGCTACAACAAAATGCTTCCAATTTTATTTGAAAGCATAATTAGTCGTAAAATTTGTTTCAGAATAACATGGATCAAAATATTTGAGGGTCACGCAATTCCTGCTTACATTTACAATTTTCCTAATCGAAGTAGACAAGAAAATGGAACATGGGACCATTTCACAACAAAACGACAAACATACTTATGGGGATTATTACTATAAAACAACATTTTGAGTGTGTCCAAATACTTGTAGGCTTATTGTACCTGTCATTGGCTGGTTAAGTGGCTCTGTTGAGATGTCAAATTGGGGTTCTTACTATTAGGCAGGTATGTACAATATACGAGTACATTATTTCTAAATATCGACTCGTTTTCTTTCGTGTATATATGAAAGCAGAAGATTTTAAAATTCCTTTCGGCTAGTTATTTCTTTAGTAGTGGATAGCGCTTTGTGCTACTCTGCATGGGGTCGAGGTTCGAGGCTCGATTTCATATAGGGTCCAAATGACATATTTATGATGTGATTTTTCACATAAAAAATATATCATAAATATGTGATACCTACATGTCCTGAAGCGTAAAGACTAATCATCTGGTCTTCATGTAACAAATTATCCAGATTCACTATTCACAATAAGGTGCCGATAAGAGAAAGTTAGTAAAATTTTTAGGGGAAAAAAGCTAGCTAAAAAGCTATAAAAAAAAAACATTTTCACTAGAATAATAATTCTTAAGTATCCGTACCTACTTACTTATATGAAGAAACAAATTTTCTGGTCATATTAGTTTTATTATCGCAACCTAATATTGCTATCGGATTTACGTTCTGGAGTGTGTTTGAGTATAGATCACATAATATATTGCAGTCAAACTAACTCAACCATGCCTACACAGAAATTTTTAATTTGTCCATACGTTGAAACAATAATGATAGCAAATCACAGTTTCAAAAGGGTCGTCAATTTAGCATTGCGACCATCCATAGATTCTGAATGAGCAGTGAATGTTGGCGCAATGAGATTTATTGATATAACCTTACCTAATGGTACACTGGTACACACATAACTGAAATTAACCTCAGAATACTAGTTATAAAATGGGTGGTAAGGAGGTGTAATCATAGGAGTGCGGAAGATGTCTAACATCAGTTCACAAACTCTGTTTGGCCAAGAGATGAAGACGAAAATGGCTTGATGCTCTTTTAAAAATTAGAAAAATCGAAAGCGGGGGGTTTCTACATGGACTATATTTAAATCAGGATCCATAAATGATACTAGTCCATAATTGGACATCGCTTGATGACGAAACACTACACAGATATCATGTACATAAAACTGTTCAATTCTGTCATACTTCTGATCCAAAAGACACGCAAAATAAGTATTTATTGAAAAGAACGATTGTTAGAATAGGGATTATCCGGATTTTTTCTCACAGGAATGGTATATTTAGCTAACAATGTCAATATGTTATTGGTAATTTTTACGTATTTAAAAGCATACAATAAACCAATGTCCTACTTAAACGTGTACATAAACAACATTGACTGTCATGTCAGCATAAGATCAGTAACACTATCACACCAAGTCCTTAACCATGCTTAGTATAAAGCTTAAACGGGACCGTATTCAGACTGCACAGTAAACTGTGTAGTTAAACAGTCCCATAAAAGGCTTTAAAACCAGAAAATATTAATAGCTGCAGAACATTGTCTTAGTAACAAACGTAAACGTCAGCCTGAGAAAGCAACAGTGGTAGCTACGTATTACTTACATTTCGTAGATGCTTATATCTTTCAATAAAAGATTCATTTAGTAAGCCGGTCCGCTAGAAACAAAAGATTGCAACATTGTATCAAAAATAATATAATTAATAAATAAATACCTACTCGTAGATGTTCAAAGGAATCGTGGCTCACAGCAATAGACAGAATGCAACGTACCTAACTGCTATTATTACACTTTCCTAAACCTGACATAGTGTGCATTCCAATACAGCGTAATATTAGGTCAAATAGTTATGCTTAATATTAATCGTACATCTATTGGTCAAAGTATCAATGCCAACAAATTTTTTACTGGAATCTTACGGCGAATATCAAATCAATATAAATCATCTCCAATATAATCCAGAGCATTCTCGTGGATTACTCTAACTAAAAACGAAAGATCAGTGGTTCTTAGTCGGGATTTGATAACAATGCAATTTTGTATATTTACATAAAACACACAGCCGATATATTAATAATAATAATTCAAAAAAAATTGTTAGGATTATGACAATGTGTTGTCAGATCACCCATAACACTGCACTGCGAATATCGAACATAATCAAAGCATGTGAAACCACCAACCAGTGTGAAAGTTTTACAAGGCGGAAAATTGTCTAATCGGAAAGAGTATAGATAGCATCACATAGATTATTATGCAAACAGCCCTAATAGTGATAAAAATTATGTGTATAGTGTATTATAAAAATGGTGTCGACAAATACAAATTATTTACTAAGTGAATGTATTAAGCATTGTGTTACATGTTGAAATGTAGAGAAAATAGATCACATTAGTATTGTAGGAGCATCCGAGTATACCAATACAGTATAGTGGTTACAATGTGACGACAAATACAAAATTATATTCAATTAATTATGACTCATTTTAAAGTGTATTGTCATTATAAATTGTCCTAGGATGTTATGAGCACATGAGTATAATACTAACCTGTCTAGTGCGAGATTAGTGGTTAATAAAACATAAATACGCTTTAAAGATTATATTTTTTATAAAGCAGTTTTGTGCTACTAATTCTATGTCTAGTATGAATGTGGGCTAACAGCAATATTTGATTAAGAACTAATAATGTTTTTTATAAAAAAGTATAGCACAACATTAATTTGATCTATTCATAGAAAATTAACCATGCCCATCGAAGGATTTATTAAAATGTGATCAAGAAGATGATACACAGTAGAATATTTATAGCGCAAAGCACTAATACTCCTAGAACAGAATAATACTACTCACCCTTTTCCCACCCAATTGGTAGCAGTAGGGCATCTGCAATAATCAACACGTACAGTGGAATCATGAAATTTAATTATAGCGAGAGTGAACAAAATACTATGTGGCCTAAGATTATCACACGGTAATTCTAAACATCGACCATAGGTGGTACAAGATACTGTAGATTAACACGTTATTCAGAATAAATTATTAATTTTATTTTTAATTTATGGGATAATTAAAAAAAACACAAATCTCTAAGCTCATTAACCCTATTTTTTTTTATTTACCTCTATTTATTTTATCCTAAAAAAAAATTTTAATAGAAAAAATAAAAACTTACCGGATCCTCTGAGCAGCAAACGTTGTGTACCAGAGCATAAACATTTCGGAAACTTTAAAAGATATAGCAGTGAAGAGAAATGTGGCAAAACAGACTTTAATAAGAAAGGGGAGTCTTGTAGCCTTTCTTACTTTTTTTATATCTCTGAAGTCTTTGTTTTCTTTGGCCTCTAATTTTTCTTTCACTTTCTTCTTTGCTTCGCGCTCTTTTTTTATTTTAAGTTCTTGTTTTGCAACGGCTGTATCGAAACTTTTCCTCTTTAACTTATATACATAAGGAATAGCACGATTACGTACAATGGTGGATATCAGGAATCCACGTGCTTGGCACGTGGTACTTTGTCAAGTTAAGATTTCATTCGCTCAGTAAAACCTGGAAAAGTAAACAAGTAAAAAATATGATACTATCAATAATTATTAGATACTTTGTTTATAACTACTAAACTTAATTGAAATTATTCTCCTGACCTAAAAACATTTAATATTTCTCTCTCCGTGTTTCGCTAGCGAAGCACGCTTTGTTTCGAAACTGGTCGGGAGAAAAAGATTGATGAAAGTATTTGATTAAAATGAATGATGATGAATAACTACAAAGTGAGTACTTCGAATAAAAAATAAAAAAAAAATAATAATAATAGCATAGTATAAAAGACATTTAAAAATTTAAAGGTGTGACTGGAAATATGGAATAGCGACAGGTCTGTGTATTTACAGTAACAACTCCAATTTATAGAATTAATATTTATAAAATAAAGTTACGCAACACGTCATGACATAACATTTTCTCCCCCGCCCTGTAGTAAACAACGAAAATGTCATGACTTTGACGTTTGCTGGTCAGAACGCAACAGCGTTTGAAAGAAATCGTTAATTGTCCGATTAAAGAGAAAATTACACATTTTTACGTGGAACTTTCTTAAAGTGTCAGGCGACACGTGTCGTGGTTTAATTAAATAATGTTATTTTTTTACCATTAAGTTAAAATAAACTGAAAATTACCAATAAACGTGGAGATTTTGTTTTTGCGTAGCGCGTCCGACAATTTGGGAATGCCACTCACTCACGGTGTGTATTGCTGCGAATGTCACCGGTTATTAATAAGACGTTTCGTAGAAATGGCCAGGAAAAAGTGGCGCGTGATCCAGTGCTAGCCGGCACAACACCCAGTCAGTCGGCACTGTATTCACTATTGTGTGTATTGATCGGCGGAATCCTCCGTGAGGTAGTTAGGGATGATAACTGGGAACTGGGTGTATGGGACAACTAAAAGTTGAAACACAGCCTAGGACTACCCCTGAGCCGAGGCGCGAACCTCGGAAAATTACGTTTTTTCGCATTATACGGATATTCACGGCATTGCTTTTATTAAATTCGAATTTGTAAAATGAATCGCATTTTAGTTAAACACATTTTTAATAAAGCGGTTGATATTTTTATTTTAATCGAACCACCATTTGCAGTTGTACAGTGAAATGTTTTATAGAATAGAAGAAAAAAGTATTTTTCATTTTTTTTGTAAGGACAGTTTATATTTATTTTTATTTATTTAAACTTTTGTACATACAGTGGTGTACATTAGCGGGTTTATTGCCTAGTTGGCAATTTCTGTCAACTAACCGATAAAATAAAGTAGTGCAGGTATTTAACGTAATCGCAATAACAAAAAGAAACACCTTTCACTATAATACATACACACACATAGTGGATACGAAATACTGAATATGAGCCCTGATTTACAAACTTTAACAGGAAAAAACACTTAGTCTACCAAAGCAGTGCCCTTTGCACCAATAGTAGACGAAATAGACAAACAAGTTAAAAACACAACTACTTTTTTAACAGTCATTTTCCTTTCGTTAAATTATAATTTCAATTTTTTAAATAGTGAATTGCAACGACGAATTGAATGCAATGATATGCAACAGGCTTGAACAGAATATCAAAATATAGATCGGTTAGTAGAATATTATTTTGAGAGAGTTATTTCTGTACACTAGCTGCATTCAGGAACATTTGAGAAACACTTTATGAATATTTAGCTGTCGTTTGCTTTATAAAAAACGGTTTTTAAAAATAAATGAGATAATTTAAAATAAATAACAAACTTTTTTATGAAATGTTTTGAAAAAATAACATGTATATATACCTAATAATTTATATTAGGTCGATCCTAAACAGTGATATTTGGATTGTGTAATACAGTAAAATTACTGTTATCAAAAGAAATCTCACCATATCTTCGTCTCACCATCAAAATTAAAAATGATATTATTCTTATAAAACAATCTAATAATTAATTTTAAAGGTAAATGGAATATTTACTTA
This sequence comes from Micrasema minimum, assembly GCA_022494985.1. Classification (NCBI taxonomy): domain Eukaryota; kingdom Metazoa; phylum Arthropoda; class Insecta; order Trichoptera; family Brachycentridae; genus Micrasema; species Micrasema minimum. The sequence continues at coordinate 10,096 of JAGVSP010000535.1, read as the reverse complement.
CAAATCCGACTTTTCCTTCACCTGTCAATTTTAACTCAAATTTCAACGAAAACCTCAAGCAAAACTGTAAAAATAGATTAAAAATACATTTAGTAAAAATGTACTATCTAATTAATGTAAATGATTGGAGGAGATATAAAATCTACTTTGATAAAAGATTGTCTGTATTCACTAGTAATTGCAAAGAAAATTGAAAAATTACCAATATTCCAACTGCGTTGATCTAAAACGTATTTTATTCAAAGGTGTGTCATTTGTTTTTATTTGCCAAAAAGTATACACAGTAAATATTCATTCTATAAATTTTTATCCCTACTCCAAAAAAAATTTAGGTACCTATCTGTGTAGGTTTGTTTTTCTTAAATAAAGCTATAAATTAAAAAAAACATAAATATAAATTAGATAGGTAATAATATAGAATTCTTTTGTAATTATTGGATACATCATTATAGTATATTTCCTTTTATATCCCTACAGAGATGAGGTAGAATTCTTACAAATTCCTGTCCTTATGACCTGTCATTGGCTGGGTTAAGTGGCCACTTTATGTACTACAACATTCCCCATTCCGCTTATTAGCGAATATCCACACCAGGTAACATTTTAGATTTTGTATATAAATGTTACGAATCGAAAACCATTCACCAGCGCGTAACTAGCTCCATCTATGCATTGATATTGAAGTTAAGTATTTATTAGAAAATTACTTCATTTTTGTAATACCTATAGTAGTTTTGAAGCAGTTCATATTTACGCATGGGCATTATGTGGGGGTTTAGTAATCAGTTAATTTAAGAAGGCAAGGTGATTAGCCCTACGCTTCCGAGGCCTGGGGTCTGCAGGCGGGTGCCTTGCGACCTGCCCTGGAGGCAGTTTGTGGATTCCATATGCTCCACATAGGGAGCGGATATGGTATGATGATGGTGATCATATTTACGCAATGAGCTACCTACTTTTAGCCAGTTTCGTTTCTGGTTTTATTTTAGCTAACCGCAGTACAACAAGAAATATCTCAAGATGCACTTAGTAATGCAATCAAATTTTCGTAATTAATATTATCGTATTGTGATTATTGCAATAAATACTTTTGATTGCAATTTTAAGTAATATTTCATTTATTGCCTATCTGTGTTTAAGGTAATATTTTTATTTTAATATTCAGCTACTGTTGTAATATTAGTACCTACCTATACATGGTGTAATAAAACACGTAGTACAACCCGAAAACTGGTGAATCTACATCATATTTATGGTCGAATGTGTAATATGACTTTTGAATGTAGATTGAAAATTATGTTTTTTGTTCTCATAAAAGGTTTCATAAGTACCGCAGATTAAGTCAAATTGCGTGAATTCTGATTAAACGACGGTTTTTTCTTTTTGTTTTCTTTATGAATAGTATTAATTTTATATTTGCCAAAAACACTCGACTTCGTACTCAACTTTCTCGAAAACTATGGGTCAAATCAAAAGTATTGAAAATGTAATTTAAAAATCATAAAAATATGAATATTCCTAAATATTTCTTTTTATTGACCATTGCTGAAGTTGAAATATAACAATTTTTGTAATGCTAGCTCTGGAAATCATCTAAATTGTTGATTTTATCCCCGATTTTCCGACAAATTATTTATTTCCGTCAGTGCAAATTAATAACTATGTTGTATTGAAATACTTTTGTGTGATTCGCAATTTTATTACGGAAGAACGCAAAAATTCTGAGGCCCGTATCTATTATATTTTATATAGATTTTCTCGTTAAAAGAGTCAAGCTTGTAGTTAATATATAATATCATCGGGACGCAAAGGTTAAATAAAAAAATAAATATTTCGAAAGTAAATATTTATTTTAAATACATAACTACAAGTTTCCAACAATAAAAACTGGTTATATAAACAAGTGTATTTTATTTATTATATTTTTTCCCCTTGTGATAGTATATTCATAATTTTATTGTCTTCTATGCGATCAAGCGATCTGTGGTGAGAGACCTTCCTTCATCTTTTCCACGTAGAGTTTTCTGCACGGCATGTCATCAGCCGGACGATTGTGGGGCACCCATACTGGTTCGCCAACAAAAAATCTCTTCGCTACTACAAAATTCTGAAAAAATATATTTTTGAAAATATGTATATAATTAATTTATTAATTGATATATTTTATTAACATTTACTACAGCTTCTCGTAGAAAAAAGAAAATACTGTGGATGTCAAAAACATTTTCTGAGAAAGACACCTGTAAATCCAGTTGCTGTATATTTTTAATTCTAATGTTAGCCTGTAAAACCCTAACTTTTTAATAATAATTTATCTTAGTGCACATTAAAAAGATTCTATTTTAATATTTGGTGAATTTTTTCACTTAGGTTAAGTCATCTTAACTAAGAGTTTCTTTTTAAACGATGCTATAACAGGGAAATCTCCATTTTATAAAACAAAGTGCTGATAATGATATTTTTTTCTAAAGAGTTAAATTATATATGTGGCCGAATGGGAATGAACACTCAACAGTTGGCGTTTATGAGGTTCAGCATAGTCTAATATTATAATACATATTGTTATGATAACCAAAGTGAAAAAACTTTTGAGAAAATATTATAATCAAATACAAGAGCGCGTGCCTGTAATGCAACAAACAAGCAGAATATTTTGTGTACTTATCATCATATTTATTTATAGAAGAAATAATAGGCTCATTCTTGAGCATCATATAGAAAATTAAACCAAATTTAAAGTACAATAATAATAACAACCCAATAAGAATCTTAAAAGAAAATTTGATTATTTTCTAAAAGTAAAATGATTAGATACCTTAGTATCCAGCGTAAAGCGATGATAAATTCCACTCGGGATGATGATCATGTCTCCGGGAACCACTTCGATTCTGATCCAGTCATCATTTCCATCACGAACATCGAAATACCCCGATCCATCCAAAACTAACCTAATCTCCTCATCTGTATGCAAATGTTCCTCATAAAATGATTTTAATTTCTCTTCATAATTAGGAAGACATTCCTTTGAACATGTTATTTGGTCCTCGTATGTATACCCTCTATCTTGTTTTATTTTATCCAGAACTCCATCAGTTTTGTAGGTCTCGCAATCAATCTGTAATTCCAAACAAAACCATACAAGCACATTGATAAGGATAAAAGTGTACCTATGTATTGTATATTAATTTATCATTTTAAACAATATTTTCTCAAACAACATTTGAGTGGGATACTTGGAGACAAAAACTGGATTTCACCCATTATAATTACTTGGAGACAAAAACTGGATTTCACCCATAATTACAGTTGACTTTTCAACAGAGACGAAAAATTTGGAATATGGATAACTAGGCGTTTAGTGGGCTTATGACCTGTCATTGGCTGGGTTAAATGGTCACTTTTGATGTATTACAACATTTCCCATTCCGCCTAGTAGGTATTTTATATCCATATCTGCCAATTATCAGAACTTGTACATAAACACATACAATGAAATATCGCAGACAACGACAGGTCATAAGCCATGTAAACGCCTAGATATCCATATTTACTCACAAATTTTTCGTCTCTGTTGAGAAGTAAATTGTAATTTAATATTTTCTCACCTTAAAATATTCAACGCCTGTCCGTTTATAGAGATCTTCCAGTGTTACAAATTCTGGTGGGTTCCTGTGGTGTTCTAGTTGCTGAGACGTTTTTAAATTATCCATATACCAAGCACGAACCATAGTGATTTTATTATTTTGATATTGTCAAGTACAAAACAATTAACAAACTAATCCTGTTTTACGCGACCCTTGTTCACCTCGAGACACAATATGAAGATAATAAGATACTTTAACACTATTTTTAATATATTCGAATATATTTGTTCTTATCAATGGCAAAAATATCGAACAATATTAATTTTGTTTTATAAATAAATGACGTTTTAAACTTCAAACTTCTACGGCTTCAATAGTCAAGCAGCTGATGCACAGATTATATACTTATTCGAGAACAGTTGTCAAAACATAGCACATTAGCAAAATGATAGTTAGACAATTGTTTTATTTAATTTTTACACACAGGAATGAAATTTACTTTGCTACTTACAGACAAATATTAAAAGCCCTTACTAAAATACTAAATCTCAACTTCTCTGTAGGTAGGAACTGTGTTTAATATGCATTAAATGGATAACATTAACACTTTTAGGAAGTTAGAAGTAAAAAACAATTGAAAATATAAATAAATATGGTCTTTGTGAAGTAAAAGCACTTTTATTTCACTGTTGAAACGATTTTTATATAATATAAATGTTTTTTTTTGTGTTGAATTTACCTAGCTATATTGATATTTACGCGATAGCCTTTAAAAACTAGTCAACTATTTTGGCGCGAAAAATCATTGTAAATGTCAAATTTTCCCAGAGTTTTCGTTTTTAGATGTATCTGCCTAAAATTTTTCCATAACAAGGTTTTTTTATAAAAACATTTTTCAACCACAACCAACGATGGAACGTCGACCTATGCGATATGCTCATGCCGAGGGTCACACAGAAATTACGTACACAGGAAACGGAGAGTAAGTACATAATATACAACATTATACTTTAATTTACATTTGAAACTAAACTAAACGTAGTTATAATCTTTTCTTTCTCACTGGAAACAGGTGTCATTAAATTTGAAGTGGGTGCGAATTCTGCGTTGAGACTCGATTCGTTCTAGCAGCGTCGTCCAATAAAAGGATCGTTCTTTTATCCATAGTCACTGTGGTATTGACGGCAACGAAAAAGTTGATGCTTTAGCCAAAGAGACGGTCCATTCCGGGGACCCGGCCTATGTAAATGTTCTGCCACTAGGTGATATCCTCGTTTTTATGAAGGAGAAGATACTACTCCACACATTGCAAAAATATTGGGTGTTTTTTCCAACGAAATGTTATGTATAACCAGTTTCAATTAAAGCCGAGTGTTACGGAAAGACCCTGGTTTTCCAAAATAATACTGAAGAGACAATCCCATATCAAAATGCCGAATGATAATAACTCAGTTTAACTTAAGTGTATATGTATAGAGGGCACTGCCTTTTTCCTCTTCTGACTACCAGATGTCCAGAAAATTAAAACGGTTTAGGCCCCTGGAACTTAGTTGATCAATATGGCCCTACGGCTGGAAAATTTGGAGACCCCTGGCCAAGAGAGTGTTTTTTGTGCTCATAAGTCAATACTACTAATGATGCATATGGCAGTACATTGGTACACCAAGTGCAGTGAATCTCGATAATTTGTTACATGAAGGCAAGATTCAGTCTTACACTTCAGCGCCGGTCCAAGTATCCAACATATGAAATAAGTGAAGATGTGTATAACATTTTCTTAGCGAGCTGGTGACATGCGGTACGGACGGCGACGTGCGCGTGTGGGCGGGGGGCTGGAGGACGACGACCCCCGCAGCGTGTGCGTGGGGGAGTGGGCGCTGGCGCTGGCTGTATCCCCCACCCACGTGTTGGTCTCCACCGACAACAACGCCGTGCAGAAGTACACCTTCCCTGCCTTCGACAAGGACGGAGTGGTGGTCAGGTTCACCGCCCCGGTTACTCAAATCGCCTTGAGCACGACCACATCGGTGAGATTATTATTTGTTGAGTTTGCATTTATGAACTTAGGGATTAGAAATGTCCTAACAAGGCGTAACAGCTGTCGTCACTGAAAAATATATACAAATCAAACCATAGTTTGATATTTGGAAATTAAACATCTTATTATTGTTTTATTTAGTAGTATTACAATCGAAATGAAAAATTTTATAAAGATTTTCAAAACTAGGACAACTTACTATTCTATTACTACTACTTTTCCTTAAATTTTATGAATGGTGCAGTTTTGTAGTTCTTCTGTCTTAATTCAAATATTATTTTATGGTGAGCACAGTATGAGCTTCATCAATGAAGACTTTCTTGTTATTGTGTACACTGTAGAATAGCTGATCTAACACAATCTAATAATTGCTATAAATCCTTCTTTTACATATGCAGAAGATGGGTTGCTGTTCCGAGAACATGGAAGCCAGAATTTGCTCCATGGAAGATAAGAAAGTGTCGGAAATCATGTCCCACGAGGGACCGGTTCTCTCCATGTCGGTGTGTCCGATGGGGAAGTACAGCGCCACTTCTTGTGGAGACGGATTCTGCAGAATATGGAACCTGGAAGACAACTCCATTATGAAGCAGATGCACTGCATACCCAAGGCTAATAGTTTCTACTCGGCCAAAGTATTAGGTAAATAAATTTAGATAAAAAACATAATAATTGCAATTTGTTTAACCCGTAACCGAGTATGACGTAATATTACATAATTCCAAAAAAGCAACTGAATGCCTTTCATCAAGTGTTTACTATGGACGTGACGATATGTTTCGTCGCTGAGATATTTACTATGGGCGTGACAACATATTTTGTCTTTGCAATTTTTACTATTGCGTGATCCTATAGAAATAATTACTCTTATACTTTTTAACATAATTAAAATTGTATTCCCCAGTTACAGGTTAAAAATATTATACAGTTAAATATTGTTTTCAGGTCGCACAAGCTTTGAACCTAATACAGGAAAATATTTGGCATATCCAAGCAATAGAGAAGTTATAATACTGGATACGAAAACCTGGCAACAAAAATATTCACTAACCCACCCTAAGGTAGTTTTTCAGTGTTGTCATATAAGAATTACAAATATCTACTCACGCACAAAGAAATATTTTTACTTTTGAATTTGGAATATGCATAATTTTAAATAAAAAATATTAGATTATGGAAAAACGTGTTTTCTCTATGGGTAACCAAAATATTCGTTTCAGATAAAATGTTCAGTATCGCAATGTCTGTTTACTCCTTGCGGTAATTATATTGCTGCGAGTACCATAGCTGGTCAAATAGTTGTGTGGAATGTGAATACTTCATCAGCATTAGGAATAACAGAACATCCAACTTCTCACAATGTTTGCTCTATGGCTTGGAGTCCTACAGGTACAAATTAATGTTATTTTATTTGATTTTAATAAGATAAACATAGTTTTTAGATGACTTTGGTGGAGCGTAATATTTGATTCTTATATTTAACAAATACATAAACAGCAAAGGTCGAATTTTTTCATTTGTAAACGAGTAATATTATGTTAATATGTTCAGCGGAGAATGGAGAGTTGGCATTCTGTGATGTGACAGGCCAGTTGGGTACCATTATCAATTGTTTTGGGGGACAACCAAGAAGAAATTCTACTGAAGAGGATGAAAACCTTGATCTCATGGAAATTATTGAGAGGGAAAATGGTAAGCAGCATAGTATATTTTTTATTTAAAAAAATTTACATAGTAAAAACACAAAGTTTAAAGGCAATAAGTTTTCTTCTCAACCGTATTTTTTATTTTAAATTTCCAGAAGATTCGAACCACGAAGTAATGGAGGACAATGATGACGATGACGAGAATGCAATATCCCTGAATAAGCTGAAGAATGAGACCCTCCGGGCGGAGAGTGTGCGGAGTGACGCGGGGAGCGCGGCAGGCTCCAGAAGGAGGTCTCGCTCCCGCTCCAGGAGCCGGGAGAGGACCATGCAGCCCCAGCCCCCCTTCCAACCCTCCGCCACCCCGGCACATCTAGAGCACAGGTGATGGGACAAGATATATCTGTAGTTTCCCTAGAAAAGCTGAAGGATGCGACTTTGGGTGTTGTAAAAATCATTATAAATTAGGAGTGAGTGAACATAGCATTTTGGTGATAGATCCAAAAAACTTCTTTCGAAATCAGTGCTTGTTGTTTGTATTTTTCAACTACCTCAACAGGGCAGAAGTCCCAAAAATAGGAGGAATTTTTTTTACTAAACACCCGGGCCTGATCATAATTACTTCAGATTTTTGTGACTTCACCGTATTATGGTATTGTACCCGGAATCTCGGTGTTGTGAGTCCAGCACCTTAACCATTATGCCACTGAAGTCACCTACTGGAATAGGACTACTGGTTTTATTCAGAGCAGTATAAAAGTGTTTAAAAAAATTTTTTAAAAACCCATAAAATGGGAAGTGAGCATTTTAGTACTTGCTCATGTAAAGTTGAGTTGGGACTGGTAGGTTTAGTTCACTAGCTCAATGCCATATCCTTATTTATTTGTTTGTCCATCGCAGATATATGTGTTGGAATGAAATCGGAATAGTGCGATGTCACACAACCGAGTCTGAGAGCAGTATCGAAGTGGAGTTCCACGACACCAGCACACATCACAGCATCCACCTCAACAACCACCTTAACCATGTCCTGGCTGCGCTCTCAAGTACTGTCCTAGTGCTGGCTTGTGAAGCCCCAGGGTAAGTTTTTTAAATTTTTTTATTTATTCAAATCAAACTTTCGGTTTGCAGTTGGGAGGAAGGTAGTTGTAACTAACAACTAAAAAAGGGGTAGAATTACTAATATCCCTATCACTGTTAATTTGGGCGAGCTCCTTGAGCAGGTAAGGGTGAATGTGTTTATGACAATCTTAAATCCGAGACAGTGATAGATGAAAGCATTTGGTCGCGTATATAACCTTCTTTTCTTCCGCTTTTTCCAGTCAAAATTGAATCTATTAAATTTCGCGGATTAGCTTTAAAAAATCAGTGCTGGACTGAAAAAAGACTCAATAGTCTTTAAAACAGTCTAGGGAAAGGGAGGGGCTATCTGTGTTTTACTTATTTATTTTTGTCATTAACACCTCTGTGGCGGTGCTAAAATATCATCTACATTGCATTTAGTTTACTTGGCCATCTTTAAAGTGTAAAATAATCCAATAAAAAGAAGATTAAACAATATTTGCTGCACATTATTTCTTTAAAAAATGAAGGTTTCCGCTAGTGCAATTCGCTCACATCACTATTCCCAAAGGAACTTTTTACCAAAGATCTTAACACATTGACTGCCCCGAACCCCAATAGGGGTTGTTTGGCCACTCAAATTAAACGCCACAAACCCCTTTTGGGGTCTCCGATTCCACCCATTTAGCATCAGGCAATATTTCTGCGGTGCCTGAGATGAACTGTTGTGCGTTTTGCGATGTGAAAAAATTGAAGTTTACATTTTTATAAAATTGTAGTGGTTTTTGAAATTTTCTCTCAACCATTTCCGTTGACATTTTTCTATGTTTGGCTACTCAAATGAAAATATTCAAAATGTAAAGGCAGTCAACGAGTTAAAGGGTTATGTTTATTCCAGGTCGGTTGGTAGGGTAATAATCATCTAATATCGTATGTTTTATATTCTATTTTAAATTTAGTAAGCTGGTCTGCATCACGCTGGAGGGAGGCAGTAAGGAGTGGAGTGTATCTCTTCCGGGACTGGAGGAAGCCGTGTGCCTGGTGGCCACGGAACGGCTGGTGGGAGCGGCCACCACGACTCGCTACCTGAGACTCTACACCCCGCGAGGGACTCAAATACACGTCAGTAATCAGAATCACTAATAATCCTCAAACTACACATTACAGAAAAATGCTTGCTTATTAAAAAGACATCAAAATTCAAAAACATTTAAGGTAAGGCTCTCAACCGGCTCTCATAGTGACAACATTTTACAGCTGCGCATATTATCAGTTTCCATGTTGACTTTCTAGTCTGGAATTCTCATATTCTGTATCTCACAGAGAAAATCTATTATCTTGTAGGTGGGTTTTAAAAATGTTTGTACATTAAAAATTCTAAATTATCAAATTTCATCATTGTAAGTATTTGCAGGTTCTAAAATTTCATTTTCTGCGCAGTTTTGAAATCATCAATATGTGGTCAGTGTCAATATTTTGTAAAATATGTCTTAAACATTCTCGTTCATTTATTTTCAGGTTGTCAGTTTGCTAGGATCCCCCGTTTGCCTAACAGGTAGAGGGAGCACTTTGCACATAATGTATCATGCTTCAGATCCCGGAGTGTCAGACCAACAAATAGCCATGGATACACTTGTTGTTAACGGTTTGTATATCTTATATTTAGTATAGATTCAGTCCACTTCATGGGCATGGAACTATTCGCCCATGAAGTACCTATCTAATTCATTTTGTTCTAGAATTTTCAAAATTGTATTTTTATTATCGCA